>JARJDQ010013238.1:0-13939 GCA_030264215.1 Geostiba sp. GC000077 | reverse complement strand
TAAAATTTTGTTTGATAGTTACTTATCTGGGGATACATTTTTAAATTATAGCCAACTGCTGCTGGGCGCGAAATTCAAATTTTGAACACGTAATCAGACATTTATGAAGACCAAGTACTTTCAAAGTTACGGGCTGCAAAAGTTGAAATATTTATGTGTAACTTGACTTTATTATGAAGTCCAATGGGTGGCAGATTTTTTACTTTTGTCCATTGCAAGGGATCCTGGATTACCGAAAATTTGAGGGATTTTATAGGATGATAATACAACTTTAAATTTGAATTTACAGGGTTCTGCGTTGGCCGCCCACAAAAGAATAGAGGTGAAAAACTATTTTTCTGTTATCTCGCTTCTCTTTAGAACTGGAACAAATTCTAAAATAGTATTTAATAGTTATTGAACTTCCCTTCAATCTATATTAAAAACATTTTTCGAAAAAACTATATTCTCAGAGTTATTCAATGAAAAGAAAAGGGGAGTTTTTTTTTCTTTGTATTTTTCACACTACGACAAAACGGTATTTTTTTTTTTCATAAAAACTATATTATTATTTTACATTGTTAGACAATGCCAATAGCTTTTCGAAATGTCTATTTTTTGTCTAATAATGCATAACAATAATAGGTTTTAATGTAAAAAAAAATACCGTTTTGTAGCACGGTTTTATAGGTTTTTTTCAAGCCCTACAACGTTCGTTATAGACATTTTGTCGTTTTGTCAAGCCTGCAAAATACAAAGCAAAAAAAAACTACCATTTTCTTTTTCGTTGAATAACTCTCTGTGAATAACTCGGAGAATATAGTTTTTTAGAAAAATGTTGTTTAATATACATTGATGGGGAGTTCAATAACTATTAAATATCATTTTAGAATTTTTGAAAAATAGAATAATTGAAAAATTGCTTTTTAACCCCTAATCTTTTGTGGGCAGCCGACGTTAACCTCGCAGAACCCTGTAAATTTAAATTTAAAGTTGTATTATCATCCTATACAATCCCTCAACATTTTGATAACCCAGGATCCCTTGTAATGAATAAAAGTAAATAAATCTCCCACCCATTGGACTGGATAATGAAGTCAAATCACACGTTGTCAACTTTTGAAGCCCGTAACTTTGAAAGTATACATCCATTAAATAAAATGGATGGGACTTTTTGTAGTAAAATTTGTCTACTTTAATTTTGAATTCGAATACATTTTCACTAAGGTTGATAATTACGGCCATATGAGCAAACTCATGGGCTATTAATGAAATTATGACTTTGGGCATGCATTAAGATATTGTTGTAAACAATTGAATAGTAAAGCAGTGGAAAAAGCGGTAAAAACAGACTCCTCTCACCTTTCTCGTCCAAATTGCCAAATTTGTACTTGTGCTTGGCCTTCTTCTTGTGCTCGACCTTGTCGGCCTCGAAGTTGATCGTCTCGAAGACGGTCTCGGCGACCTCGTTCTGCCATCGCTCGCTGATCACCAGCGGAAAGTTCTTGTACAGCTCCTGATCGGCGTCCATGAGCTTGATGCCCTTGGTGTCCTCCTCGTCGAAGCTGCCGATGTCGAAGGCGTCCGCCGCGTTGACCTCGCCGCGCGGCGGAATCAGCGGCGGCGTGTACTTCTGCAGATACACCTGCTGCCAGTCGATGCCGGCGAAGAAGGCGTGCTCCTTGACCTCGTCGGCGCCAGCGCCACGACAGCCCAGCCGCTTGTCGACGTCGCGCTGCAGCAGCCCCTCGAGCAGCGACTTCAGCTCCTTGCTGAAGGCGTCCGGCAGCTCGACGTTCATCGTGAGCGTCATGCGATCGATCTCGTGCTTGTCCTTCGTCTTGTGCTGGCGAAACGGCGAATGGCCCTTGAGCAGCTTGTAGAGCATGCAGCCGAAGCTGAACCAGTCGGCGCTGCTGTCATAGGGCGTGCCCTTGGAGAGCACCTCCGGCGCCATGTATCCGTGCGTACCAACGCTGGCATGCGGCTTCTTCTTGGAGAAGTCGCACGCCAGCCCCAAGTCGGAGATGCGCACATGTCCGTGCTCGTCCAGCAGAATATTGGCGGGCTTCAGGTCGCGGTAGACAATATAGCGGCGATGCATGTGCTCCAGCCCGAGGATCACCTCGGCGGCGTAGAACTTCATCTCGCTCTCATTGAAGACGCCATGCTGGCTGAGGTGGTAGTGCAGATCGCCGCCGTTCATCAGGTCCAAGATGAAGCAGAGCTTGTCGGGCGTGTGGAAGGCGTAGGTCATGCAGACGATGAACGGGCAATCGATGCCGGTCGATACCAGCGAAAGCATGATGCGCTCATTCAGCGCTAGCGTCTCGCCCTGCTTCATCTTGATGCGCTTCTTGTCCAAGCACTTCATCGCGTACATCTTGCCGGTGTCGGCCTTGCGGCAGCCGTACACCTCGCCGAACCCACCGCGCCCGATGATGCGATGCACGCTGAAGTCGTTCATCGTCAGCTGGATGTTCAGCTCCAGATTCTTCCACTGGCAGAAGCGCGTGTATTTCTCGCTCTCGATGAACTTCTTGAACGGCTCGTCGCGCAGCTGATTGTAGATCTCCTCGATGTACGGCTCGAAGAGCTGCACCGGCACGTCGTTCTTCATCAGATGCTTCTGCACGTGTTGTAGGCACTCCTTGGAATAGTCCTGCGGGAAACGGACGCGCGATGTTTGAACAAAACAACGTTTACGGACGGTTGCGAGCATATGGGCAGAGCCGGTACCGCTCGCGTAAATAAACAATTCGAAAATAGACTCGAGCCCAGCGCGCCAGAGCCGGGTGACTTACGTGCGAATGCGAGAGCAACTCCTTCATGATGAAGTTGTCGTAGATGTCGCGCGCCTGCTTCATCCGCTCCTCGGAGCACTCCAGCTTCTCGTACTGCTTGATCTACGCCCAAACACAAACACACAAAGCCACAACAAGGTGGAAACAAAAGACAATAGTGTGAATATAAAATTCCATTCGCGGCCCGGCCGGCGGGCGCATTCTCCGCGCGCTGACAGGGGGAGGGGCAGCTCCAGTTGCCAAGTATAAATAGTGTCCTCGTTCTCGGCTTTCACTGCGCCGGCATTGTCTTTCTGAGCCGCCCCAGCAATGCAAATCAATGCCTCGCGGACACCCGCCACGCGATAAGCGAGCCGCCCGCCCGGCCTCCCAATGCAACACACGTACCTCCTCATAGAAGCGCAGCTGCGGCACCGGAACCTCCGAGACGTTCTCGCAAAAGTCCTTGAACAGCAGGAAGCCTGCAAAACAACAACAAATGCCGCGTGAAATGCACACACCGCACACAATGTGTCAGAGCCTTACCCAGTGTTTGGTGAAAAATCTTATCGAAATTGACTTCGTTTTTCTTCTCCAGGTATTTGTGCATCACCGATCGGACGCTGCAACAGGCCAAAATCGCCAAATGTAGGGGAGGGTGGGGGTGGGGGGCGAGATTGTGATTATTCGGGGGGGTGGGTGCGGCGGCGCGCTGTATACATACCTAGGGTCGGGCAGCACGATCTTCTTGCTGGCGCGCGCCGCCGGCGTGCACTTGCTCTTCTCCATCGCCATCAGGTAGCTGACGTCCGCCAGCACCGCCTCCAGGTCGGCCATCTTAGCGCCCTGCTGCTGGTGGCGGTCGGGATCTCGGCGCAACGGGGCCGCCTCGTTTACATCGACATCAGCGGCACCCGCACTGAGGGCGTCATGAGAGCCACACTCGGGCGCTGTTTATATGTTACGCACGCACACGCGGCTCGCTCGCGTGTCTCGTGTGTGTGTGTGAACGTGCGATGTCTATGCATGCGCCATGTTTACGCCACCGTCGCGCCTGCAGGACGCCGCGCCGCAGGTTGAGCCATTGCAGGTGCGTCTCGCACCACCTCCGGGACACGGCCCACCGCCCGCCTCGGCGCACACACACACGCGCGCTGCGCTGGTCACCGCGGGCACCAAGGGGGGAGCAGGAGGAAGCGCCTCGCAGGAATCGCCTCACGGGCCTCACGTTTCGAACGTACTCGGATCGCGTTCGCACCGCGCACTACATGGCCACCTCGTCGGGCGCCGCGCCGAAATTCCGCCCTGCCCCTCGCGAGGAAATACTTTGCCGGGTTGTTGTAGGGGGTTGGAGGGGGAGAGATGGGAGGAGGGTGCTGCTGGCTGTCGAGCGCGTTTCGCGTTCGCGACCCGTCGGCTGTCGCTGTGTCGTTTGCAGGGAGGCGGAGGCGATCTACGACGTCCGCACCTCCGACGAGCGCAGCGAACTCTCGCTCGGCCAGCGACCGCGGCCCGTCGTGTGCGCTCGAACTCGATCGACGCGCGCTCTACCGCCCGCTCCGCTCACGACTATTTTGCACAGCGCCTTATGCGCCCACCGCCAGCACAACGAAAAACCGGTTCACCGATGTTACGACTTCACATTTACGGCTTTTACGCTTCAAGCAAATTGCAAATTTTATTCGTTTCGCTCCACTGAAATCATGCACAAGCGTCTTCCATTTCTGGCATTTCTCCATCCAGTCCAACCAATAGTGTCTACATCACAACCACAAGGCCAACAAGCAAATCAAATGAGCATTCAACATTAACATTTCATGAGTTTTCAGTTTCCTTGAATTTACACTTGGTGCATGTGTAGAAGACAGTTTGACCTTCATCAGCTGAGCGCAGTTGCAGTGTGGCGTAAGACATCCGGTTGTTTTCACACTTGGGACATCTTCTTTCCACCACTGGCCCTTCTTCTTCATGTTCAGCATCTCCAGATGCTCGATTCTTCTGCTTCTCATTGTCTAGTTCCCTCTTACATGCCTCCAGAGAGTTGAAATGAATTGTATACTGTGCCTTTTGGGTGCCAAATACTGGAACAATCCATACACAAACTATGTACCAATGTCCACTTTAACTCAAAACGTTCCTTACCATTAATAGGGTACTCTTTCTTACAGGTGTAGCATACAACATTGCCGGATCTTTGCACAAAGGGTAAAATGGAGCCGCAATCCGCGCAGAAGCCGGCAGCTGTATGAAAGATGCTCGTGGTCGTCATCGTCTCGGAATATTTCGATATGCCCTCTGCCTTATTGGAGTATCCAATCAACTAGGGAACCTCGGGAGTACAATGCACGTGGTGATGAAAAACAGACCAACAATGTCGAGAATGAGAGAATCACGCACTGTCAAGCACCCGCTGTGTTCTGAACTGGTGAAAACAAACAGTAAACCGGTTAGTCATAGATGCGCATGCGTAGCATTTATTCTTCGAATTTTTAAATATTTAAAATATGATTTCAGTCCGGAAAACCGGGAATCCGGGATATACATATAACACGCGCTGTTTCTCACTTCTGCAACGTAGGTGGTAGATTTTAACGGTATCTCCGGAAGCGCCGAACTTAATTCCAATTACCTGCTGTCGAAAGTTAGCGGCGAGAAACTGACTTTATGTGGATTTTCATTTTCATTTGTTTTTGTAAGAGACGTTTTAAGGCGTAGTTACAATGCGCCTTTAAAAGTTACTTTTATGCGTTTTTATCAAATTCTGGCACGTGGCACCTTGCACGTGTTGAATTCTGACATTAAGTCAAAAAAATGCAAAGAAAAGTTGCATTTAAACGCAATGTAAACTGTAAACATTGTAAAATGATTCGACATAGTTTCGTGGGTGTAAACCCTAAAACATTCGAATTATTTGGAGATATTTGGATAATATTAATTGGACAGGAGAAACTCTGGAATATGAACAAAGTTAGATGTGTCATTAGAATAGAATTATCAAAAATACTCCAAATCGCTCTAAATTGCAATTCACAACCCACAGGGGACGGGAAGTGCCCTAAAAATGCAATCAAAGTTAGTAAAATTTTCGAAAAACACGCGTTGGAAAATCGTTCATATTTCCTAAACGCGTCCTTCAATTTTAAGTTTATTTACCTGTCCGCATAGCCAAAGAGGCGCTCTTTAATTTGCATATCATTGCCACCCCGCTCAGGGGGCGGCAAGTGTCTCAAATATGCCTTCAAAATTAAATAATTTCTAAAAATTTCTGAAAACGCGTTGGAAAATGGTTCATATTTCCTAAACGCGTGCTTCAATTTTAAGTTTCTTTATCTGTGTGCATAGCCAAAGAGGCGCTCTTTAATTTGCACTTCATTGCCACGCGTTGGAAAATCGTTTATATTTCCTAAAGGCGTCCTTCCATTTTAAGTTTCTTTAGCTGTGTGCACAGCCAAGAAATTGAACGATAAAATGTTTAAGGAACTGTACCCTATAAAAATTATACGGCCATTTGCCACCACAACATAAAACATAACCCTTAACCTTAACCCTCAACTTTAACCGTGAACTTCCAAATAAAAAATTATGTTCCACACGCTCCACATAAATCTGTAGGCATTAATTGTGTCAGATTGCTTTCATTTGGCAGTTAAAGAGTTATGGTGTAGGAGTGAAAACAGTTCTTAAACGAATAGCAAAGGTTCATGTTCCCGCAAACTCGCGGCAAATCTACACCGACAGAACGCAGCAAATCTTGAGTTAAACCATACAATGCCGTTTAAGCAAGTAAAATGATAAAATATTTTGGACTTGGGTTTGGACACGAAAACGACTCTAATGCAGAATTTACTTTAATATATATATTAATATATATTGTCTAGACAACCACCTTAATCCACGTGTTCATCCTATTGAAGTTTAAAACTCCTGTGTTTAACAACTTTCCCCTTTGACCTTTTACTATCAGATCAATCAAAAAACTTGAAACTTAAAAGCAAGCCTTCTAGAAATTAACCTTGTTGGAACACTACCCATCACTTACCTGATTCCAGGCAACTCTTTGGATTTCAAAATATCCAATGAACCTTCAAATTAGTTTTTAACTGCATTTTACTTTTTGTTTGTATATACTTCATAGCTCAGTTTGTATTTAATACATATAAATGATAATATCATAATATCATAGAAAATGAAAGGGTGCCGTCGTCATCAAAATTTTACATAAATATATTGAAACAAGTACCTTTATGCAACGGAAATCATTTGTATTCTCCGAACACGTGCTCATTATTAAGCATCTTTACTGATTCTGATTGATAGCAAAACTCTCTTTAAGTTGCACCCGGTCCCAACCTCCACAGACCTCGGGAAGGACCTGAAAATCAATTTTGAAATGTTGGTGATTTTTTCCTATATGAAATGTTGACGATTTTTAAAAAATATTTTTACGACATGCGACGGAAAACCCTTGATATTTTCCCAACGCCTACTCATTTTTTAAGTTTCTCTGCGGATTGTGATAGCCAAGAAGACGCTCTTTAAGATGCATGCGGTCCCAACCTTCACAGACCTTGAGGAGGGTCTTAAGTTCAATTTTGAAATGTTTAAGATTTTTTTCAATATTTTGACGATAGGCGACGGAAACCCTTTGATATTTTCCGAACGCCTGCTATCTTTTAAAGTTTTTTTTATGGATTGTGATAGCCGAGAAGATGCTCTTTATGATGCACTCAGTCCCAACCTCCACAGACCCAGGAAAGGGACTTAAAATCAATGTTGAAATGTTGACGATTTTTTTAAATATTTTGACGACATGCGACGGAAAACCCTTGATATTTTCCGAACGCCTACTCCTTTTTAAAGTTTCTCTGTGGATTATGATAGCCATGAAGACGCTCTTTAAGATGCATGCAGTCCCAACCTTCACAGACCCTAGGAAGGGTCTTAAGTTCAATTTTGAAATGTTTACGAGTTTTTTCAATATTTTGACGATAGGCGACAGAAACTCTTTGATATTTTCCGAACGCCTGCTATTTTTAAAAGTTTTTTATGGATTGTGATAGCCGAGAAGATGCTCTTTGAGATGCACTCGGTCCCAACCTCCACAGAACCCTGGATGGTTCTTCAAATCAATTATGTAATGTTGGTGATTTTTGCTATATTTTGACGACATGTGCCGGAAAATCCAGGATGTTTTCCGAACACCTGCTCCTTTTAAAACTTTCTCTGTGGATTATGGCAGCCAAGAAGAAGCTTCAAATTAATTTTAACTGCTTGAGGATAGGTTCATTTTACTTTGTTTGTACATACGTCATATCTCAGTTTGTATTTAATTAAACATATAAATGATAATATCATAATCTCATAGAAAATGAAGCTGTGCCGTCCTGCTATCATCATCAGAACAATACATTGCCCGAAAAATCAATATAAAGTATAGGAACGTGCAACTTAAACATACGAATACAAGTGAATCGGTCTGTAATATCTAAGGTCTAAGGATGACTCTAAGGTGTAAGGTGTGATATCCAATGATATCTCAACATTTATTTATTTTTATGTATCACCTTTCAGTAATTCGATTAGTCACTGTTAGGGCCGTATCACACGATACATTTTCTTGCACAATTTCATGTACAATGTCTTTGTAACTATGGTAACAAACAATCGTTACCATAGTTTCAATTGTTGGTTACCATAGTTACCAAGAAATTGTACGTGGAATTGTGCAAGAAAATGTATCGTGTAAGACGGCCCTTAGGATTGAAATAATCTCCATTTTATATTGCACAATGCCGACCCAATTAAAACGAATTCACTGCAGGTCTGCAGTAAAAGCCATGTGACCTGTGATTGCAAAATGTGTTACATAATCCCTTATCACTTATCATACTATTACCTATTTGTTTCAGTTTCACTAATGCATTTCATCGTTTCATATAAAGGTTCTTTATAAGTGAAGCAAAACCAAATATGAGAATATTGCGTTCGCATTTAAATTTCAATCTTACACCTTTCACAGTTATCACGACGGACATAGTTGCAAGGCCTTTGTCACTATTTTTAGTATACTAATACCTCGATCTATCGCTCTGGATGGAACGAAGGAATAATTTCTTCCCAACTTAACAGTACTTGTAGAGCGTTTGCATACTGCTGTTTGAAAATAATACCGCGATTAATCTAATAAATGACTAATTTGACTCCATTGTCAATCTCTTTGAATCTATAATATTTATATTGTCGGCAACTGGTGCACCCAAGTGTATATCAAGTGCGTGCTGTTACCACTCACAATTGTTCAACAATGTATCGTATAAATAACCGATAACGGACTAATGCATTCTGAAAGACAATATGCTATCGTTATGCTATCGTTATACACGGTGTCCAGGGAAAATCGATCCACTGCGTCAAAAGTTATTATACGAAAATGCTATAACAAAAAGGCTATAACCGTTTTCCAGTTATACGCAAGTTTATTGATTGCATAGTAACAAAGTACTTAACCTTTTAAATTAATGGTCGTTTAATCTTGCGCAATGGGAAGTGTATAACTAGAAAACAATTATAACCTAATATAAGCATAGGGTACGTGGAAACAGCTGGTGATTGTGAGGTTAGATTACCATTGAGCTGGATGTGAGCTGGATGCAAACAAACCAAACTGACATAAAGTCCCCGTGCTCTATTTTCGTATGATAACTTTCGACTTCATTTCGGCCCTGGGCCTAGGCATACGCCCCTTTTCTGTGGATCATATTTCCCTGGACAGCGTGTATTGTAAGTGAATATATCATCGCATACTCAGATGATTCACATGTATAAACTATTAAGACAACAAGTGAAATTGAACACCAAAACGAATTGCGTTGTTTATCTAAACAAAAGAATAACGCTTGCAGTCGTAGCCTCGTAGCCAAAGCACGGATATCTTTCAGAAGCATTTTTTGATTAATACTACTCAGAGGCCTCGACCAACATGGCGAAGCACTCATGAGGTACAGTGTACACATTTAATAAAATTCGCCTAGACTTGTCAGTAACCAGTAAGTCGTTCACTAAGTAGTACGCGCCTTTTCGATGTTGGCAATCTCGCTGGGAGTGAAGCCGAGGATGCTCTGAATTGCACGCAGATGACCCTGGCTGTTCTCCTTGTCAGTGAGGAAGTAGTAAATCGCTGACTTGAGGAACTGCAATGTTATCTCCGGATCAATCTTCTTGTGCTTCGCTTCCAACACTTGCTTGTACATCGCCTGTGAAACCAGGTACGTGTTTGAAATTTAGAAATAATCCACTACCCCACTAGTGCAGAAACGAGGAAAAATTGAACGCATATGTTATAAAGCTGGGTGCAGCATGCACGAAACAATACGGTATGTACAGTACATAAAGATAGACATAAAGACCCTCTGTGGAAGAGTACTTAATGAAGTAAAAACATAAAGCCACCTTATAATAAATAATCAAAAAAATGTGACAAGACATCCGTGCCGGGGTGCAACTAAGAGGTGGAGGAACCCACCCCGAATGGGGGAGGAATACGAATACCACACATTACCTTCCGGGCACCTAACACCCATAAAGTCACAGCCTCTTTCGCACTGAGCAGCGGTTTCAAGCTGTTAGATGGCGAGCATGACGATACGGCGGGCGCGTAATCAATGTCCTACAAAACGGTCATTAGTCACATCCCAGTAAACAAAATGATTAGAAATGTACCAGCTATATATCAAAGTTGTACCAAACTTGTACCAAACTTGTACCAACGCCGGTTTTTTTCCTTAAATGGTACATATCAGGTATATAGCAACGTAATATATCTGGTACATAAATATGAAATGTATCAAGTATAATACAATGTTACAAGTATTGTATATGGAAAAAATCATGAACATTTTTTCCAAAAAGTTGAACATTTTTTATTATGCATTTTAAGAGTCCATTTTCGGAGACACTGATTCTCATAAAATAATTGAAAAATATAGTGGGTATATAACATATATGTAACTTTGGTTATGTACCAGATATAAGCACATTTTTATGCTCCTGATATATATTTTTGAGCCTGATATGTTGACATTTAGAGCGCGGCGATATAACATGGTTATATCTCCATGTAATCTAGATGGTATATGCCTGATATATACCATCTATATGTGTGTTTACTGGGATCACATGGAAGTGCCTCCAGATGGTCGCGGAGAACGACAGGGACGCCACATATATGACAATATGAACAAACACGCAACACGCAGGGACGCAGGTTAGCGTCGACAAGGGAGAGATTAATATGAAAGCGCACGCAAACGCACCGCACAAGAATTTGTAAGTGATTTATGTTAAGAGCACATCACACGGTGTGTGTATTTGCGGGGTCAGCTGGGGTCAGCTTGGGGGGGATACTCACGCGTATGTTCTCCAGCTCCGCCTGCGTCACCTGCAGCTGCTGGAGCAGCTCCGGGACGGAAATGCGCGACGGCACCGCCACGTCCGTATCCCTGCTTTCGTGCTCCAGTCGCTCGGCCTGCTTGCCCTGTGCGTACATTTGCATGTACGACTTGTTGTGCTTCTCCTCCTGCTCGTCCAGCTTCTTCAGCGCCACCTCTAGTTGCGTCTCCAGCTCGTGGATGCGCTCTTTGGCATTTTCAAATTCCGGCACTATTTCCCAATATCTACAAAAAGAGGGGTGATATACAATGTGTTTGTGTTGCTTTGTGTCTTATACTTTTTATTGATTTCGGCGATTCGTTGCAACAGTTCATCGACCTTGTCGTTGTGCTTCTGGCGCGACTCCTGGCTTTCGGTTTCGTGCGCCTTCACCAGGTTCTGGATACGCTTCTCGTACTCAGACATCAGCTCCTGGTGCTCGCACTCCAGATCGCGGAGCAGCATATTGGCCACTGTTGCCTTGTCGACCATCTCATGCTTAGTCTTCTTGAATGGCTGCATGAAGAAATTGAGAAGTTGTACTGTTTTTACACGAACAGACGATTAGATTTATATCAAAGCCTATAGCCTTTGATATAAATAAATGATACTAACATTTGTGTTAACACTAAAAGATTTTTAAAAACAAGAAACGGTTTGAACTTTATTTATGTTTGACACGGAAACTAGTGTTTTTTTTATGTAAAGTGATTTCTTTGGATATAGCTTTTTCGAACTCAGCCAAGTGCAATTTGTCACCAGATTCCGAGATGCAACTTCCATGAAAATAATACAGGTGGCGCCACCGTTCAAAAAACAGCAAAATACAAAGAAAATTAATCTATTTGAACCGAATCTGTTAAAACTGAACACGTTTCTAATCAATTACTTGATATACAGTCAAAATTTGAATCAATTTAGCTGCATTTGAAAAATCACATTGAAAACTTTAACACAATTTTTCTCGTAACCTCAAAAAATGGAGTTGTCACTGCCAAAACGCCACAGATATATTCTTTGGATCTAGTGATTTTTGGTAACAAGCAACAAATTTAGTTGGCATCGATGGTTTCTAGAAGAATCACCATCGCGTACCAAAGAACCAAACTGAGAAAAAGAGAAAAAGGTAAATGGTTATATAACTTACAGAGCCGTTGAATTCATCGCAGAGCATCGAGTCCTTGGAGTGCACCGACGAGTTGGTGTAGTCGTCGTAGTGGCCGGAGTCCGTGTAGGAGCTGGTCATCTCGCTGTTCGTCGCCGGATTGCCGTCGGGCGTGTCGGCGGCGAGCTCCTCCAGCTGGTTCTCCTTGACGGTGACGGCGTCGGAGGAGTTGGAGCGCTCCTCGGGCGAGCTGAGCGCCGCCTTGTACAGCCGCAGCTCGACCACCTCCTTGGTGAGCTTGACGATGTCGCTGTCGCGGCTGTCGAGGTCGCGCTGCGCCTGCTGCAGCAGCGTCTTCAGCCGCCGCACCTGCCGCTGGGCGCGCTGCGTCGGCGTGAGGTAGTCGTCGCCCGTCTGGCCGGCGTGCTGGCTGCAGTGGAACACGTAGCGCATGCTGCGCCCCGAGAAGGTGGTGCCGTTGCGCGCCACCGACGCATGGTCGCAGCTGGAGGACGCCATGCTCACGCCGCTGATGCCGCTGGTGATGCTCTCGGCGTCCCATTCGGTCGCGCGCGAACGCTGCGTCGCGCGCGCATACTCGGTGGGCGACGTCGGCGGCGTGCGCGGCGACGACATTGCGCTCGTCGCCGCCGGCAGCGACAATCGTGCGGAGGTCGTGTTGCTGAGATTCAGGCTCTGGAAATGACATCCACAAGTATTATTATATTATGTATTACGTATTAGTATACAGGGTGGGGAAAAGGTGTTGTCCTTCCATAAATGAAGTGATATCCGTTTGCGAAAATTAATGAGTAGTCTCATTAATCACTTAGTGATTAATGGCAGTCTCATTAATCACTTAGTGATTAATGGAAGTCTCGTATATACAACGCCCTCTTATTATCGTCAAAGCAGTGTGATAATAGCATCAGTACTATGCATGCGTGGATAAAAATATTTATAGCAATGGTGTGAGAAATAATATATTTGTAATTTCTTTGTCTTTGCTTTGAGGCAAAAATGCTATACTTGGCGGTTTTCAAACAACCGTAGCCAGGCGAGCTAGGGATGAACTATCTCCCGATGACCCAGAATTGCGTTTATCTGCTTCTTGGGATGAACTTCTTGTCCAAGAAAACATTAATGAGCATACAATCGCGGAAGAGCCAATCGATATCATCAACGCAAACGAAAAATACATATCAACAAGTCTATAGTCTAGAATAAATATATTTTAATCATTAATTAGTATAAATAATTATATTTCATTAATTGAATAATTGTATTTAAATTGCAAAAGAAAAAAGTTATTATAAATTGTATAGCTGTTCTTTTTGTACAGCAGTTTGAATTTCTAGCACAGTTTGGAGCTGTTTTGTTTTTTTTCTATTTCTTGCTTTAATATTTGTTTTTGTCTTTCCTGTAAATGCAATATCCGTAATTTTATTTCGTGTTCTGTTGTAGCTTCCTATATTAAGATTTTCTACTCAGAATTAATTAACAAATCGCGCCACGTGCAAATTATCCACCAATTCATTTACACCCTGTATACCACTGATGATTATCTTTAAGGGAAGGACAACAGCTTTTCCCCACCCTGTATAAAATACCCGACCGTACGTCGTAACCTCGATGCAGTTACGAC
>JARJDQ010013237.1:0-11763 GCA_030264215.1 Geostiba sp. GC000077 | reverse complement strand
TTGAACTCATCTTTTTTTTTATATACGATAATATTGGATATGTATTTTTAATTTCTATAACCATTCAAAACTAACGATTCAAGATTTTTCAAGATTTTTTTGTCGAGACAAGATTTTTTTCAAGACAAGATCAAGACTCATTAATGGCTTAGTGAAACCCTAATTTCTATAAAAAGGTAACTTTGCCAATTTAACAAAAAAAAAAAGAATAAAATATATTTCTTGATTTCTTTTTTCACGACAAGATCAAGATTTATCGTATTTTCTAATTCCAGGTTTAAGATTCTTGTCTAGACTTCATTTATCTAGATTTAATGTATTTTAAATGTCATTGTTCAACTCATCTTTTTTTTATATATACGATATTATTGGATTTGTATTTTTTATTTCTATAACCAAACAAAACTAACGATTCAAGATTTTTCAAGATTTTTTTGTCGATACAAGATTTTTTCAAGACAAGATCAAGATTTAGACTCAAGACTCATTATTCTCTTAGTGAAACCCTAATTTCTATAAAAAGGTAACTTTGCCAATTTAACAAAAAAAAAAAGAATAAAATCTATTTCTTGATTTCTTTTTTCACGACAAGATCAAGATTTAGACTCAAGACCAATATTATTGTCTTGGTAAAAGCCTAAGTTCAATAATAAGCAAATTTTGCTAATTCCAAGAAAAAAAAATAATGACATCTTTTTCCATTGGTTTGAATAATATCAGGTAAAAAAGCGTCTGGAGTCTAGACGACACCCTTAAATTCAGAAGTCCGAATCTAAATGCCGCGCCGCGCGGTGGTGACCAAAGAGAAGAGGTGAAAATTAACGCTTCATAGAGCCGCACGAATGCGGCAAATATTATCGCAGAAATTATGCAGCATGAAGATATTCCTCATCAGCATGGAATCTAAATGCACATGTTGTGTAATGAAAGTTTTCCAGCGCGGGCAAAATGGTAAATGGTAAACTCGGATTGTTGATTGTTTATTTGCTTCTCAGTATTCACACATTTATGAATTATACGTTACGCTTTAATCGACCTTTTGTCGGCTGATCAGGCAACTGTTGATTTTGGTGTTTAGTGAACTATGGAGCGAGCACGTCCACGACGCAGGTGGTTGCGGTGTCGCATTTAACAGCCCACCTTTCTGCCGAACGGGCAGCAAATTTGATTCGACTCATCTCAGCAGTAAACGGTCTTGGGCTTATGGAGCCCCATGGACATTGGGGTTTTACACCAAATTGCTTTCTGATTCATTCTCTTCACTTTGGCAAGTGTTGCGGACTTGCGGTTACAAGAGGTAATTTTGCGCCGATGACAAATATTACAAACACCATGATGGTGATGGCACATCAAAAAAAAATGTGAATAGGCATAATAGGCATCGTGAATAGTTGAATATGAAGGATTGTTCGTGCGATCGTGATCCTAAACGCGCACGATTCCAATCGCTTCGGCTGCGACCTGAGACGCCAAACACAAGAAGTCAAAATCTCGCACCTCCCAACAATACATTTTAGTGAAGTTTTAATATCGCGCAGCGAGTGGTACACTTGCACTTCACTCCATGCACAACGCCACTTCAAAACGTCGTTTTGTTCCTCCTCGGCTGGTCATTCTGTCGGTTAATGTCTTGTATCTGGTTTGCCGGGGCGTGATATTGTAGGTGGCCGCGGCGCATCGCATTGTTGTTATTATAAATAAGTGATATCGGAATAATGCTGCATTTTACACTTCGGCTTGTGCAAGGCGGAGGCAAAGGCTTTTGTGTGTGCGTTTGCTTTGTACGCAGGCATACATATTGACAGTTTTATCTCTCTGCATGCGCATTGCATTTGTAAAACTTAAATCTCAATTGCTCAACGATGCCAGCGGCTCACAGCGTCCGACGCAAGACGCAGTCAATTTAGACATCTTAACTCAGAGGATTGGATACATCTTGCGTTCGCTGGCCAGCAGGCACAAAAGCTCGGAGAAATTTATATTTTAATCAATGTTGTACGCCAGTGTGTTTATCATATTTATTACCGGGTGCTACAGCCATAATTCAATTATGGTACAGTGTCGCCATCTAGACACAAGCACACGAACTAAAAGGTATCAAGTCATTTCGTAGTTTTAAACGTGTTTATTGTTGCTAAACTGATCCATTTCGCGTTACGCGTTAGAACTTGTTATTTCTGAAGTTCAAAATGAATAAATTTATTGTACGGAAAGAATCATTTCTGTGCAAATCGAATCGCAAAATTTGGCACTAAAACCCAACTTTTGATACTTAAAAACGTGTTTGTTGGCACTCAAACATTCAATTTTGATTTCAACATTTTTCTCTCGAAATAAAATAAAATAAATTTTTTCTTACCGAAAGGAACATTCGTACACCACGAAAAAGCTAATTTCGTAGTTTTAAACGTGTTTGTTTTCGTTCAACCGATCGATTTTCATTTTTCAAGTCAAAAATTTGTAAAATTGATGTACCGAAAGACATTTCTGTGCCACGAATCGCAAAATTTCGTATTAAAACCCAACTTTTGATGAGTAAAAACGTGTTTGTTAGCGCTCAAACATTCAATTTTGATGTCAACTTTTTTTTCTCGAAATAAAATAAAATACATTTTCTTTTTACCGAAAGGAACATTCGTACACCACGAAAAACCTAATTTCGTAGCTTTAAAGTTTAAACGTCTTTATTTTGACAAAACCGATCGATTTTGCGTTAGAACGTGTTACTTTAGGAGTAAAAAATTAATAAAAATATTGAACTGAAAGAATAATATCTGTGCCACGAATCGCAAAATTTCTCACAAAAACTCAACTTTACATGTTTAAAAACGTGTTTATAAGCGCTCAATGTTTAACTTTGATGTCAACAATCATTTCTCGAAATAAAAAAATCAATTTTTTGTTACAGGAACATTCGTGCACCACGAGAAAACTAATTGGGTAAGTTTAAAACGTGTTTATTTTGGCAAAACAGATCAATTTTGCGTTAAAACGTGTTTTTAAGTAAAAAATTAATAAAATTATTGTACTGAAAGAAAATCATTTCTGTGCCACGAATCGCAAAATGTGATACTAGAAACCCTACTTTTGATGCTTAAAAACGTGTTTGTTACTTTGTTGGCGCTCAAACATTCGATTTTGAAGTCAAAAATGTTTCCTCGAAATAAATTTTAAAACGTTTTTTTCTTACCAAACGCAAAACCGATCGATTTCGCGTATTTTTGATGTAAAAATTACGTCCTAAGTGAGATACGCTCAATTAGTGCGCATGTGCGCAGAATTAAATGAAGCACGATCTCAGGACATACAGCTTCCTTCCAATACAAGGTGTGGCAAAGCCATCCTTGCAAAAACGCCTGCAGACTGCAGTCCTGCAATAAAACCGTTTTTCTCTGGCACTCTCTGGCACTATATGAATGCAGACTTCACTCGCTCGCAGCGCCGCGGTCGCTAATAATTTAATGCATTAGATATAAAATTAATAACGCCGCGTCTTAGATTTATTGATTTCCAATCAATATAACGTCCTATAAATCACCGGTCGTTTTGTTCATACACACAACACAGATGCATCCGTGACTCGTGAGCGTTTTAAAGTCGCGTCTCTGCGATAATAGAATATCGGAAACAGTTCGGTTGCCGATGGTAATTAATCGTTTTTTAATTGCGAATAATTGCCAATCAATGTGTCTCATCTCGCATGTCCAAGCTTGTAATTTAAGCCTAATTTAATTTTTTTTACTGAAATTAATACGTACATCATGAATATGATAAAGAACTAGGATTAAAAAAGACATCAATTTTTTATGTTTAAGTAAAAAAAAGAAATTAAAAAAATTTTATATCCAGGATTTGAACCCGAGTTAAAGTTTAAAGAACTAAAAATTATCTCGATCTCGATCTTGAAAATATTCCCCAAGAAATAATTTTCTACTGCTTGTCATGATCTCGACAGAAAAATCTTTAAATCTTGAATTTCGAGATTCTCGTTAAACACTCTTCTTTACTACACTTGAAAACCTGTGTGCCAAATTTCAACTTCAAATTCGACGCTAACCAAAAAGAAAGAAGAAAACATGTTTTAAGGTTAGGTGCAGATACACAGCAAAACGCATAAAACACAAAAATACGCGGAATGCATGCGAATGCGAAAATATGACTATGACTTTTTCTTCTGTTCTTCTGTTCTTCTGTTCTTGTGTTCTTTGGTATGTACAACTTCCAAGATCCAAGTGTTTTGTTGTCATCGGGTGTTTGTTTTTTCTTGCCCCTTCTGTGACACCAGGCGCGTTGTTGCATTATGTATATACTTTTAAAACATTGCACAAAAGTACAAGAAAACAATGAATATATTAGATGCCACAACAGTTAGAATAAAAGAGCGCGAACAATAGTCATATAAACAATGTGTCGTCATGTTTGGTTGTCGTCGTCGCTGTGCCATATATTCGCTGCTGGTAGCCGCTGAAGAAGGGCTTCGGAGGAGAGAGAAAATGAAAAAGTGCATGCTAACTTGCAGCTTTTCATATAGAGAGAGCCTTCATGCAACGATGCAACACACATAATACACACGACGAAACGCACCGCAATGTTTATTTAGAAAATAGTCGGGAGCCGGGAGGTAAAGAATACAAAGTAATCTAGTATTTTATAGAGGCCGACCGCACCAGAAAACGCTAGGACCATAAATTTACATTCTCCCTGTCAACTGTCGGCTCTTCGCGCATTGTCTTGCTCGCACTAGAAAAACTTCACATCAGTCGTGATCTCGTGATCCAACTGTGGCTGGATATAGTCGACACGGCTTGCACTGTTTTCAGCCTCAAAATCTATTATTTTAAAATGTCACATTTATGGTCCTAGCGTTTTCCGGTGGGGCCGCGTTAAGTCTTCTTTGGGAGGATTTGCATGCATATTTGTGTTTAATATTGTTCGAATTCGAAAGCTGAAAATGCACACATTTTGTAGTTTCTTCTTGTTTATAGTGTTCATATTTCAATAGAAACTTTGCAAAACATAAAAGAATCTTTCACTCTTTCACAAAACACAGCATATAATGGCATTAATCATGTGGCGGGAAATGGAAATCTGATTCCAACCAAAATGAAATATTGTTCGTGCGAGACATCGAGACTTTGAGGATCTAGTTAGTTCCTGGTATCCTGGTAGAAGCCAAAAGGTGTTTGTGTATGCGAAGGCTGAAGAAATGAAGAATGAAGAACCTGGTATCGCACAGCGGCGGCGGCATCAACCCGAATGATAATTATTTTAATAGTAGTTAGTGAGGTTCGGCATTATCCTCGCTCTGGCAGTCATTTGATGCGAAGCATGACGCCACGAGCCAACTAAAGTACAAGCAGCCAACTTGCTTTGGCTTTACTTTACCTCCGTCGCACGCAAAGGCTCCGCCAAATGAATTCTGTGCTTCTACTGCTTCTGATTATTATTAACTGCTTGATAGTCGTAGACGTAATAACATCTAGGATCTAGCTTCTTGACGTCAACAGTTGAACTTTCATGATCACATTGAAGTATACGATTCAGAGTTCGATCTTAGTCGTAGTCGCAATCCGAAGAATCTTAACAACTTGGCCAAGTTTCATTTTTTGCCGTACGATGCTTACGATCGTTAGGATTGACCTTGAAACTATGAAGAACTATGAATCGTTACTAAGATTCCGACTAAGATTAAGCGAGACCGTGCCAGGAAACGCAAGAATCATAAAAGTGTCACAATAAATCATTTTAAAATAATAGATTTTTAGCTTATCGGCAATTCGGCATATTTCAAAAGATGCGCTTTGTCTTGCACGGCACACGACTTGTACTATTCTCAGCCTGAACTTCTATTATTTTAAAATGATTTATTGTGACATTTCTATAATTCTCGTGTTTTCCGGCCCAGGCGGCCTAAGATCCGACTATTACGATTAAGACTACGACTAAGATCGAACTCTGAATCATACTTTAGTAGGTATAATTACATGTTAGGTTTGATCTATTGCTATTGGAGAGAAAATGAAGAAATTATAAAAACTGGAAAAAAAGGGAAAAGTTAATTTTACTTGAACGACTTCCCGCACAGTCCGCACTTGAATCAATCTTCTTGTCTTCACCTCCAGATCAGTTTGAAAACCATTAATAGTGTTTTTCGTCCCGAGGTTCCGACGTCCCGTTCATTCATTCATCTTCATTCTTCAGTTCTGCGGCAGTTCAATTGGATTTTTATAGACACCAGATGCGGACGGCACTTTATAGAAACGCCGCTCATCGGTCCTCCTCCAACGCCAGCATCTTCTTGCGCTGGCTGGCTTGGTGTGTGATTTGAGTGACTCGGCCGCTCGGGCCCCTTGTATTATCCATTATTATGTGCTGGTGGAGCTGGGAGGAAACTGTTGGAAGGCCGTGGCGTGTTGACGGAGGCATTGATTCAATAAGCGACCGGTATCGGTGTTGAAGTCTCTGTGTGATAGCTGGAATCCTCTCTGAATGAAATATGTTTTGGAACGGTTGGGCGGTGTGTGCGCTACCAAATTGGTAAAAAAAAGCGTGGTAGCGGGATGCACGTCGCGCTGCGGCTTGGCGAACTACCTGAATCCACATCCGGCCGACATCGCCGGACCTTTCCAATGCCTTCTTCGCATCGGCCACTCACGATGCAATCTATCGATAACATCTTCCCATCGCTGATCGACACTACCAGCAGAAAAATCTCCCAACACAACAATTAGCAGCAAGCCCAATAATGATTCTTGAGTTGCCTATACGAGGAAGGTGAAAGGTGCAACATCATTAATATTTTCAAAACTTTAAGCTCCTGCATAATTAATTAATTGCCTGTTGGTTGTAACGAGGTGGAATTCAAAGTGATGCTGATCTGGCGTGGAGACGTGTAATAAGTTAATAAACACGCCGCCAATTGTTTGCTGCGTTTGGCATTCGATGATTGTAATTAAGTTGTGCGCGGGTCGCTAATTAACTCGCCGTACCTGAGTATACATGCACGCTCTGCTTGTAATGTGTCTTCTGCACATCATCATCGTCATCGTCATCGCTGCCGTTGTCGTGTTGTTATTAGTCTCTGATTGTTTCCGGGTATTTGTACTTTGTGCCACGACAATAACCCCTCCACCAATCAAAGTTTAAATAACATTGTGTCTTCTGAATTCATAAAATTGTAGGTATATGTTCTTGAAAAATCACGATTTTGAAAATGTTGCGCCATCTATGAAGAACAGTCAGAATTTGCAAACATATCCCGTCTTTCCTTGACTGCTAAATGCTTAACCTCCAAAATCCCAAATCCGTTTGAAATGGTCTTACGGTTTCAATCAAAGAGTAGTAAGTGATAGTGAAACAAATGACATTATGGACTATCGAACAAGGAAAACGTCAAAAAAGCATAGATAGGAAATAAAATTAAGTCATAGCATGAGTACAGATTCCTTCCAAACATTTACCTGCTATCACGACATCAATCCAGAAAATTAAAATGTTTAGATGAAGCCAAGAATAAATCAATTTTTCGATATTGATCTTGACAAGATCTCGATCTTGAAAATTTTCTCCTCGAAAAAATGTTTCACTTGTCTTGATCACGATAGAAAATTCTTGAAAAAATCTTGAATTTAGAGATTCTCGTATCACGTGTAACGCTATTTTTCATTAAAACTGCAAAACATCAGTACTAGGTGAAGCTTTCCTAAATTTTGTAATCAAACATATTCATTATAAGAAAATATAACATGTAAGGTTGCAAAACTATATTACCTTCATTACTTGTTAATTGTTGCCTTCTGGTCTCTTGTAGGCACTGTATACACAGTACACAATCGCAATTAACAAGGTATTTGACGATGGATGCCAAAGTCTCGTTTATTTGCGTCCGATTCCCAATAGCCTGAACGACCTGAACCTGAAAAGATGTAGATAACCAAGCTATAGCAGGAGCAGACCGCATGCATATAAATTATTCGCTAAATAATGTGCGCTAGAAAGTCGCGCGCGCCGCGCCACGGCTGCCAATATTGCAATCTCACTCATTACGCGCTTAATTAATTGGCTTTCATGTTGACAGACATTACGTTCGTTTGTACGTACATTGATTAATTGCGCGCAGCTTCCATACGCAATTGCACAAGAAGAACAACACAAAAGTCATATAAACTCATAAAAAACGACGACAACGATAAAGAAGGGTTTTTCACTTCTTATAATTGCAACACCTGCACAGCCAATACAAAAATTAGTTATTATATTACTTTACTGTTATTTATTTAATAACATATTATCGGCAATGTCAAGTGTACAAAAGTGATGACGTTTTTTTTCGGCCACAGGAAAAGATTACTTCAGTCTTCATCTTCATCATCAGGTTCATCAGCAGGTCGTAAAAAAACCGTTCGATACAGAATTGACACTCTTTTAACGATCTTGGATCTTTTGCGATCGATGATGTTACAAATCGTTTACGCCGGGTGGCAAAGTAAGAACCGTCAACTCATCCTGCTGGCACTGGTACTACTTCAATATTATGAACAAATTTGAGGTATTGAGGTATTGAGGTAAAAATACACAAAACCGAATTCACCTGTTCGCTTCTCAACCAACGATGCGCCGCGCCGGCGATATGCTTCATTTACAAATTTGACCGCATATTGATTCTTTTCATACTACATTCGATTATGTCCTCTTGTCCTCCACTTCGCAGTACTTCACTATTTCTTTTGCTGTTCTTTTTTTTCCGATTGGCGCGCAGTCCGCAGTGTGAAACTTGGTTTGCTTGGAACACAGATTGACAGTCACAAGAAGTGCGATTGAATGATTGATTTAGTCGTTTCCTCGTAGAGTCGTAGTTCCTATTCCTTCCTGGACGTAGTACATTTGTCGATTGATATGTTTTGTGATGGCCTGTTGGCCTGTTCTTGTTGTTTATAGCGATAACAAAGAGCAGAATGTTGAAACGTTGATTTCTTGATTTAATAACGTAGAGGGACGTGTAAGAGCGCATCCTGTTTCTTTTCCGCTCTGGATTTTCCTGCGCGTCCAGACCTAACCTAAACATCCGTGCTATTAATTCTTTCCGAGTCCAACTTGACTCAATCTAGAGTAGGAGTACCTACACAATCGACACTCAAAAATATGGTCATGTCCCTTCGTAAATCGTTGAAACCTTGAAACACAACTCTAACCTCACTTTCTATCGATGCTATGTATAAAATCGAATTATTTGAAGGTCCGCTTTGAACTTTGTATCCATTTATTACACAAGTGACTTTAGAATTAGAATGGTCTATATAGACATCTGATTTTTTGTTTATCGCATGACTCTAACCTAGAATGGAATGCTTTATAATGCAGGACTGCAGTTTTGAATGCAATTGCCGGATATGATTTTCCCCGCAGTAGAAATATATTCATAATGTACTGGCAACTGGCACACTGATTTGATGCGTTTGTGTGCGGCGACAATCTTGCTTTGTGTGGTTTATGTCGTCCCGACCGAGTTGACAAAGATCACAACCCACGCAGCTCATGCGAATCTCCTCTCTTGGACATTCTCATGACCAACACGAAACCACACTGGCTATTACGGCACTGGCTCAGGCGACGAACCTCACTTCCAGTTGACCATCAGGTTGACTATTCTTCTATGCCTATGTGGTGCTTTACTTTTACGAAAATTGCCCTTGATAGCTTTGGTAATGCATGTGATTAAACACGCCATCAAGCAACCGCGTCATCCGACAATCCAAAACCCATCCAACCCATCCAACGACAATCATGAGAATCTCGAAATTCAAGATGTTTTCAACATGTTCCTATCGAGATCAACACAAGAACTGTAAAAATATCTCTTGGAGTCATTTTTCAAGATCGAGATTAGTTATGTCAAGATCTTGCAAGTGGTGTTGTTAGACCAGGGGGGTTGATAGACCAGGGGGCATGATACGCCACTGGAATTTATCCAATCCATAGCACTCTTATCCATATAGCACATTATTCTATTCCATAGATCGTTTCCCATATAGCAATATAGAAATCCCATATAACATTTATTTTGTCCCTTTGCTAACCTACCGATGCTCGGAATTGATTCGAGGATACGACGTACGGTCGCATGCTTACCTATTACGTAACATTTGTTATTAAAGACCACCCGGTATTTGGGATTTTGGAGGTTAAGCATTTATAAGACGCGATACGATTGCAAATTCTAGAATAAAATATATTTCTTGATTCTTGTCTTGGTGAAACCCTTTTCAGGAGCAGCAGCCTTTCCGTTGGACAATATTAGCTGAACGTTGCTGTTGGCCTGTTGCTTAAGACACTTTTAAAAGTTACAAAATTATGTCTGTTATCGTGTTAAGTGTTAATTACTAATTAATTGTGCTTTGTGTAGGCAGTGTGAGTGTGGCAACGAGTGGAGAATTGTGTTGCTTGGTTTGACTTCCTTTGGCCATGAAACACGAATTGCCTCACGGGCCTCACCTCAATCATCCATTTTAGTTTAGTAATAACCCCTGAAGAACCACCGGAACTTGGGTGTTGGTTGAGTATGTGAGTAACGTGCGTTATGACGTTTAGACTTGGGAGCGGAAATGGTGCTTTGTGGTGCTTATGTCGTTGTCTTTTTAGTCCACTTTTTCGAGAGTCCACTGCAACACGCTACAGAGTGAATATTTTGATTTTGTATGCCTATGCCTACGTGATTGTACATGATGATTAAAGTCACGATTAAAATGGGGACTGTTGGCCATTGCATTGCATGGCAGGCATGGCAGTTGGCAGGTAAAGGTAATCTTCCTTCGTTCCTCCATTGTTTCCGTTTTATGTGCGATGTGCGCTGCGCAAAAGAAGGTGGAGTCATTCGCCGACGGTCGGAGGAGTCATTCATAGCGCACGGCACGACCAACGAAGAGGCGATGTCGTTTGTGAATGGACTTGCTTCTTCTTCCTCTTCAACGACAGTTTCTATTTTCATTCCCTTCCTATATCAACGAAATTGAAAATGTCAAGATTTCAAGAAATCAGTATTTCGATATTGATCTTGCAAAATCTTGACATAACTGATCTTGTTCTTGAAACATTTCTAATAATTTGTCACTCTACAGAAAAATCTTGAAAAAATCTTGAATTTCGAGATTCTCGAGAAATCCAAAATCCTATCTGTATTAGAGATTCTAAAGGCGGCTTTACACTTGTAACAAATTTGTTAGAGTTACATATAACATTGATGGAACTGAGCCTCTGACGGGGTTGCAAGATTCATCCTAAACAGCGTCTTCTTGGCTATCCGAATCAGCAAAAAAATTTGGAAGATATCGTTCGGAAAATACCCTACTGATTTTTTTGCTCACACTTTACTTGTTTACTATGATTTCTTTCTCATAACTCTTAACCTAAAACCTATAATATTTTTTAATGCCTAGTAATGTATTTGAAGAAAAGGGTTTTAGTGTCATTTGTTTCATCTCTCCTACAATATCAACATCATCACTGCTCCTCCACAACAGAGTTTTATTCTAATCTAACCCGGAACCAAACATTTTTGAAACCGCAGTATTTTGGAAATTAGTGTGCTCTAGAGTCAAAGCAAATTAAGTTTTGTTGTAATCTGTAACTGCAGATAGTGTCCCCCTACAATTACTACGTTTACATGTCGAATTGAAAACGTTTTGGATTCAAATCGTTTTCAATCCCGATCCAAAAATTACCTACGTTTTGAGGTTAAATATTGTTTCGATCCACTTTTGCACGTGT
>JARJDQ010013234.1:0-14317 GCA_030264215.1 Geostiba sp. GC000077 | reverse complement strand
TCATGACCGACTGGATTGCACCGTAAACAAGAGCATCGACGTGCTCTACACTCGCACACGCGGACTACGCACACGTGCAAATACGGCGCGCTACACGTACACCGCGCACCACATACGCAACACTCGCGGGCGCGTCTATGCCACGCGCTTCTCAACACACGTTACTTCGTTACTTGTTTCGTTGTTTCATCTTATTTCTACTTTCCTCTAAGTTCTTATTATATGTATCAAACTTATATACGTATTACTCTAACCCTCATACCACGCGGGTGTGTCGGAGACATACCCAACTGATTTTTTTTTGTAAATAAATGTATATTGTATACAAACTGTTGTAGTACTCATCTACTCATACAAAACTATGTTATTAATATTTCGGTTAGACATTAGCGTATTTTAATGCCTTTCACTCCTTTACCAGCCTGCAGCAGTGGATTTGTGGGTGCTGAACACCCTTCACAGCCACACTTCGATGGCACTGACATGGGCTTCCTGAATTTATATCCATCCTGACAGGTTAGCTCCACCAACAGCGGTTTGTAATCCAACGCGCGACAGCAGGAACACACCGATTCATGTTTTCCAGACACTATTCAACCAAAACCAATGATTAAACAATGATAAACCGTGCTTTGTGCAATATGTGTAATACTACCTTTATTGAATAAAGTTGCAGAGTGACAAGTCCCCACGCATTCGGTAAAGCCCTTCAACTCCTCAATATTCTTACAAACGCCATGACCTTCCCGCTCGGCAGCAATATAATGCAAACTCTTCTTGCCGGAGATTTCCTGCGGCACGCAATCGCCCATCGCCAGCGCCGTCATGTTGCAATACTTGCAACAACCCTTCGTGTAAATCATCTCCGGGGGACAATCGTCAATCTGCGGACAGGACGCCTGATGGCTGGTGACTGTATACTGGCCCAGGAAGTGATCGCAGGCAAACGTCGTGCAATTATCGCCAGCGTGCGTCCAATTGGCACCGGGCGCCTTGAGGACGTTCTCCACCACGCAGGCGTGCTGTACACACTCCCCGCAGCAGGTGGCGTTCGATGGCACGTACTTCCAGCCAAGGGGGCAATCCGTATCGCAGGTCTTGATGCTCTCCTGCTTCTTGAGCACTCCGGGCGTGGCTTCCACGCAGGTGTACGTCTTGCACTTATCACCCTCGGGACAGGGCCAAGACTGGCCAATCATGTGCATTGTCTCCCCCACCTTGCACGCCATCATCTTGTGCTTCTTGCAGCATTCCCCATCGATGCTTTGGAACTCGTAGACGAAGTTATCGAATTGCTCTTCGGGGATGTCAGGACAGACGATGCTTAGGGACTGGACTTGCATCTGGAATTTTAGAATTTTATGATTTATAGAAAAACTATACTCATTTGTCAATACAGCAGAGCTTACAGTTCCATTGTCCGCATGACAAGTGTAATGCATGCAAAAGTCCTCGGACGTCCAGTTCGTCCCGACTGCCTTTACCTGACCATCGACCACACAACCGATCGCCTTACAGGAACCGCAACACTCCTTGGATTCCTTGGTAGCTGGCACATATTCATGGCCAATGTCGCACGCCTCATCGCAACTGATAAGCTGCGTGAGCTTCTGCACCCCGTAGCCCTTCGTCTCGGCACATTCGAGTTTCGTGCATGGATCATGCTCGTCCGTCCACTTCTCGCCGATCCTATAGATCTTATTGTTGTACTTGCAACCAGAGCGTTTTGTATCCGGACAGCAGTGTCCTTTAATTGGCTCCACGAGAAGGTCGTACTCGACGTAATCCGGGGAGGCGGTGACCAAAGGACACTCTTGCGTATCGCACGTGGAGATGAACCCGGTCGCCTTGGAACCCAGACATTTACACGAACGACATGGACCGTCATTCCAAGTGTCATTCGAGTGCTTCAAGAATGTCTGCTTTTCGTATTGACTGCGAGGTCTTTCGCCGCCATTTTCCGCTTCGATGTGGTCGAGGTGAACGATACAACTGTCTGGTGCTGTGCATTTGTATTCTGGACAACATTTCGAAGATTCCGTTTTATTCAGAGTGTAAAACTCCTCGCACTTTGGCGCTGGTGGACATTTATCTTTATCGCAAACTAACTCCATGATTGGACAGCATCCGCCATCTTTGATCTGCTTAACCATGCCTTCTTCTTGTCCGGGATCAGCCTCGGCCTTTAAAGGTTCACATTCTTCAGGTGGAAGACACTCGCAGACGAATTGTTGACATCCGTCGGATTTCGTATCGAGCTTCGCTACCTGACCATAAGCGCAGGTCAACTTCTGCGGGGGATCGCAGGTTGGTGACGCGGTCGCCGCAGGGATGCAGATGTACTTCTCGCAGCATTCGTCCTTCTCCTTGGTGAGCTTCACCGCGTTGTACCCCAGCTCGCACAGAGTGTCCACCGCTGGGCAATGCTTCGTTTCGCAGCGAATCGAAGTCCCCTCGCATTCGCAGGTGGTGCACGCATCCTTCGTCCATGTGTCGCCAGGATGATGACCGTGCTCATCACATGTAATGCACTTGTTCTCCTCGACACAGGTCTTATTAAGCATTACTTTGCCTTCGGGACAGAAGCAGCCTGATGTCGGGACGTGCTTACATTGTTTTTGGGGGGTTTTCAACGAGAGACAGGTTTTGGGACAGCTGGTCCCGCAGGTTTGGTATTGTTGGCCATCAGGGCAGTCGGTTTGAGGACAGAGGTCCGAATGCCAGTTGACACAGAATCCGTTACTGAGACATTCCCTCGCATACGAACTGATTGCGCCACAGGCGAGTTCCGGATGACCACCGCAGGTGTCCTTGTGGCACCAGTCCAGGAACATGCCTGGATCTAACAGTGGATGACACTGGAAACCGGGATATTATCCTTTATTTAAATAATATTTGTATAAATACTTAGAAAGAAAATAGACACATTTTTAAGAAGTTAAAATTGGGGTTCCTTCGGCTGTAAGATCAAGCTCTTACACGCCTCGGTAATCTCCGGATACGCGTATTCAAACCCTAGGGACAAGGCTCTCTCAGGCACCACCTTCGGTCCGGTGGTGATCATAACATGTCTGTCTTGAAACATGATCTTCAAGACAGATTCCGGCATCGGTATGAAAGCAGGTCTCCTCAACGCCCCGGCAAACGCTTTGGTAAATTCCGAATTCGTCGTTAGCTGAGGGGCGACCCCATTGAAGACCCCGGCTACCTGCTGGGCCTCGATGCCGAACAAAATCAGATTCGCCAAGTCCGAGACGTGAATCCACGGTAGGATTTGCTTGCCGGAACCCATCACGCCGCCCAGGCCCAAACTAAACGGCAGATACAACTGCTTAATCATCCCCCCTTCGCGGCCCAGAACCACTCCACTTCTGACCACGATATTTCGGCAATTCAACTCCGACGGGAGCTTCGACACGCGCTCCAGTTCAATGCACATCTTGGAGAGATAATCAAAGTCCTTCACGTGATCACTCTCGTTGTGGATCTTTTGATTCGACTCGTAGATGCCCACGCCGGAAATGATCGTAAAGGAGTTCACCGAGCCGTTGGCGGCTTGGATCGCGTTCCGCAACGTGCGCGTGGTTTCCACGCGCGAATCCCACACGAGCTGGCGGAAGGCGGCTGTCCATGGGCGCTTGAAATCGAGGATGTTTTGCCCGGCGAGGTTCACCACCGCGCAGGTGTTGTCCGGTACGCCTGCGGCGCGGATATCCTCCCATGACAAGTGGCTCTTCTCGAGCATCTTTGGACTGCGTGTGACGATGCGCACATTATAGCCTTTATTCACTAGGAGGCGTTCGAGATGTTGACCGATGAAGCCGGTGCCACCGCCAATCAAAACACCTTTTCCAGCCATTTGGGCGGAGTCGACTTTTTTGTATAAACTGTTTTAAATTATGACGGAGTGAACAATTCAAATATTTCAAATGATTGCAATATGAAGGTTATGCAATTCACAACAAAAACCATCTAGCTAGCAGGAGTTTAACCTAGGCAACCCACAATACACCTCTTGTTTCATGAAGGATCAATAAATAGAATGTTCATCAATAAACTGCAAAAAACCTGCAAAAATCCACCCGCAAACACAACGAGACTCATAATGTATCTTTTCTACCTTATAATAATGCCCTGAGAACTTGAGAACATGTCGATTGTCAACATTATTTTTAAATGTTTCTAGACGAAAGAAATGTATATGATCTTGTTTTTGGCGGGAAAATGTGAATGTTCTTCACTCACCTGTGCATATCTACTGGAATCTAGCAGCTGCATACATGGATCTTTCTCAACCGGTGGGACCTCACAAATCTCCCTAGGTTTGTTCTGACAGTTCTCCTTCGTCATTCCCGGAAGTTTATCGTAGAGCCAACTGGGTCCAAGTTCTTCCTGATCATTAGCGATCACGCCATCGGGCATCCTCCAATCATTCTCTGGATCCTTGTTGCAGTCCCCACACAAACCCTCCAACTTCCCAGCGTATTTATGCGACGGCGCCTTAACAGACACTCCCATCGAAGGGAAGTAAACACTAATCTCCACTTGGATCTTAAACAGGAGCAGCTTCATATGCTTGGAGGCTGTCGTCCGCACCTGCATCCAATCAGCGACCTCCTCAAAGTCATCAACCCGTTCCGAATCCACGATGAGTTTCAATCTATTCTTTGCTAAATCATAGAACACGTGTATCTTGTGTCCTTGATGCAGGATGGTAATCTTTCCCACGCACATTTTCGCAGCGTTATCTCGACACGGATGATTGGTGACTAACAGTTGGAACTGATGCTGGTCGTGGTACTTTTCCAGAACATCGCGGGACATCACATAGACGCAGTTCCCATTGATGGTGAAGTTGTTGTCATCGTAGGTGATGTATTGCAGATGGGGCAGGACGTTGCATTCGCAGTCTTTGCACGTGGAGGATTTAATGCAGGCGTCACCCTTGCGCACGAGCCCCGGAGGGCAGTAACAGCCCGGGAAGCACATTTTGGGGAGCTTGGGACATGCGTTAGGGTCGGACATGGACTCGCAGGAGGGTTCGCAACGACGACGGTAGCAATCCTGATAGACTAATGGCGCGTCGCAACTTACAGCTGTGAATAAAGAGGTTAATAAGACACAAGACCAAAACAAAATGGCGACTACATACGACAGTCATGCAAAGTCCGCCAATCAGTCAGCTCCACATCGTTATCGTTCATCATGCACTCGACCACAAAGTTCTCCAATGCTTTGCATCGGCATCCATCTTCAGCGGTGCCATTTTCCGCCGCCATTTGCAAACAACTGCATGTAGTCTCCAAACATCGACTGATGAATGCATCCACATCCACTGATTTGGTACAAGTACTTAATACTTGACTCCTGAGGAAACAACACGTCAACAGAATAGTAGTGACCAAAGTTTTTAAGGTTAAGTACATACTTGACTTGATTACACATCTCCCAAGCTTTGTTCTGAATTTCCGGTGGACATCCTCCTGCATCGCACTGCATCTTTCCCTCATTCTGCAGCCAACTATCACCAAACTCAGCTGTGGTCCTCGCCTGTGTACCATCGGGTTTCCTCTTGTCATCCTCCTGCACCTCATTATAATACCCACAAAGACCATCAACCTTCTTCATCAGTTTGGACGATACACCAAGTTTGAGATTGCCCTGCTTATCCCAAATAACCCAGAATCCGAACTGCTCGGAAACGAAGAGCAACGTGTTACCAAGGCGGGAAATAGAAAAGAAGTGCGAGTTGCTACCGATTTTCTTCGTCTGTGCGATGGAATACTTGTATCCATCAAACTCTACACTCATATCATGATGCAGGACAAAGGTATGCTCTTTGTGGTGGATGACCAGGTTACGTGAGCATGAAGCAGTACCACTGCAGTTCTTTTGCAGAATAACGTCCCATGCCAAGTTAAGGAGGTCCCTTGCCAGGACGTGGTTACAAATGTCGTATTTGTACTCGGTATTGTCAAAGGTGTTGAATGTCTTACCAGTGATGTTACACACAACATCCGGGAGTGGAGTTGGTGTACATTCGTACAGAGGGCATTTGTTCTTGATATCTTCAGCGTCGCTGAACTCTGGATTGAAACCCGGTGGACATTGTGCTGGAGGGCAAGGTTTGTTGGACTTGAAGGGTGGCGGAGGTTTCAGGGACACACACTTGTACTCTGGACATTGGTCCCCTTGAATATTTCCGTGTCCGTTTCCATTCACTTGAACAAGTTCCACATCAGAGGGACGTTGAAGTTGACTTTTGTATTCACCCTTAATTCCAGAAGAACCAGATGACTTATGTCCATTTGTCAGCGCGGACTTCTTCGGTGCTTTCTTGCTGTATGTCGAGAACATGGTCGAAACATACGAAAGCCTCTGAAGCTTCGAAATCTTCCTCTCCACAGGTTTATAACCCTGGGGACATTCCAATATTGGTGGACACTTTTTCGATTTTTTCGATAGCATTTTGTACATCTTCGTGGTCCCTAGCAACTCTTCAAAGTCCGTGGTACTTTGCACCTGCGCTTGGGTCGTTTGACAGTCCAATTCATCATCGGGACAGTCTCTGATACCATCACACCATGAAGTACTGTTAATACAAATGTTACTGGTTGGACACAATGTGGTACCTTCATCACAGGGTAGGCAAACACATCCACACGTGCTAGTCAACGTGCTTTTCAACCCTTGCTCACATTTAGGACAGTCTTTTGGGACACAATGTGGGACACCTCCAAGTTTACACACGCACTGTGAGCAGTCCTCCTTTTCGAAGACTGTCCCAATCGGATAAACAATATGCCCAAACATACAGGGACACTCAGGTCGGGTCACGCACTTCTCTCCATCCCACCATGTGCTGGCCTCACAGCGACAGGCTCCGATTTCAAGCTGACCTCCACTTACTCCTGGGCATTCGTTACAGGGCGATGGTGTTGTTACCACTTGAGGCTCCACTGTTGGATAGGGCAGGTAGCAACCATTCATCTCCAGTCGAAGTTCAATATTTCTATGCCACTTGATCGGAATTACCTTTACATAGGTTGCAAGAATGGGCATCAGGAAGTTGGTCATCTGCGCTGTTCCCTCGTCAAAGTTCCCGAGGAACGTCTTCTCTTGAAAAAGCTCATCCAATATTGGATTCCACATGTTCCCATTGTGCGAGTACTTGATCCTGAATGCAGTGACCCAACCAGAAGGACCTCCTTTGGATACAAATCCCGTGATGTTCCTGGGTTCTAAGAAATTAAACTGGACAAATTCAGAGGGGGAGTTCGTAATAGGCTTCCAGCCATTCTCCGAGGTCAGCTTAAGGTCCTTCTTGGTGTTGGATGCACCGTGCTCGGAGCTGACGGTTACTTGCTGGTCGGACATGGTACCGTCGACCAGCCCCATCGGATCCAGACACATGTCAGGACGAGGTGGAGCCACTGTGATGAAGGACGGAGACTGATATACCTTTCCATTTCCGCATCCAATCAGCTCAACCCTCATGGCAACATTACCAGTCCAAGACAAAGGTAGAAACTTAACAAGTCGTGCTTCCATTTGTTCCACGAAAACATGCTGCACTGGAGTGTTACCATCCATACAGCCCCTGAACACTTGCGGTTCTTTTGTACGATCCAGGACATACTTCCATGTTGGATGCTCATGTTCTGGTGACGTAGCATACATAACCTTGAAACTTGTAACGTACTCCGTGTACAGGGGACTGCCCTTGACGACCACACCATATACAGGTTCCAGTCTCCCGAGATCTACCTGCAGATACTGCTCCTTGTTTGCTTCCTTAGCAGTCCAACTTCCTCCAGATTCAGAGTTAACTATAGCATCGATTCTTGCATTGTGTGGAGCAAAGTTTCCAGAAAGATAACTACTAGCCGAGAAGGCATCATCACTCAAAGGCTCCTCACCCTGAATAAGATCGATAAAGTTATCTGGCAAACATTCCTTTGGTGGTGTGACGGTGCTAATAATCACTGGTAAAGAAGCCACATCGACATCACGGGTAACATTCTCAAAAACTTCACCGTGGAAGACAATCTGCTGCTCTTCATCTCCGCAAGCAGTCTTATCGCAAGCGTAGTAGTTATCCACACATTGACAGATCATACAATCGGATTCCTTGTTAACCGTGCCAGGTTTCATCGGTTTACCATCATGGGAGGTGCACATGCAGTCATGCATAGAGATGCAGGTCATATTGTTGGACCACAGGAATCCGGGGGAACACGACTTGGGTTTGTCACGATGCACACAACCCGGCTCACAGATGGTGTTCCTTTGGCAGTAGCCATTTTGTTTCACCACGTACGCATAGTGCAGACACAACTTGTCACATTGTATTGCACAGTCATCAAACTCTTCATCCTCCGAACAGATGTTTGCTTCAAGGATCTCATCTTCATCACCCTTGGGGGAGTCCACGTGGATGACGGTTTTCTTTTCTTCGCACTCGGGCTTCACCTCTCTGACATTCGCCGGCCAGTCGCAGATCATCGACACTGGGTTGTACATCATGTCCTTTCCACAGGTCTTCTCCACCAGCCCAAAGGTCTTCTTCACAGGGGCGCATTGATAAAACTTGTGACAGTCTCCAGGGAACTCTTGATTGGGTTTACGTGGATCGCAAGGTGTTACCGAGTCGCATTTGCAGAGGACTCTGATTTCAAAGTCTGGACATGGTCGATGGCCTTTTTGGGACTTGCAAACGAGACCACGTTCAAGGGAGCATTCCACATCTAGTCCGGTTTCTTTCGGTGTGAGGTGAGTCTTTGTAGTGCGGCATTCAATATCGGCCATTTCATCCTGGTCACATCTGCAGGAGCCGACTAAATTGTTCAGGACGATGTCATCCGGAAGGGTTTCATTCTCGAGGTATTTATCCTCGGCTTTTTTGGTTGTGGCACGATCCTGGTTGATCCAATCACTCCATCCCGGTTTGCACATCGTATTTTGCTCATGACTCGGCGGTTCTATTGTGGTGGACATTGAAGGTGGGCATGTGTGTCCCTTACAGCTCTTTTTACCACGCGAGCAGTAACACGTGTGGCATTGGTCTTCCTCCATGAGGTCGCCCTCATAGTAAGTGATATCTTCCACCTGCATACAGACAGGTTTGCACAGGTTACTTGGAACGCATGTCAGAAGAGAAGAGTTGGCATAGACGTGATCTGCGGGGCATGGCTTTGGTTGGCAACCTTCAACGCACGAGTCCTCCTTGCACAGTTTACTCATGGCACTTTGGACAAGAAGATTCTCACAGGTCTCCACCGGGCAGGTTGATACGCAGGGACTATAGGAAGCGCAACGCTCGTCGCATTGAATCGGGCATAACTCCTGCGAGCGCCATTTTATTGGCACACCTTGATTGGCGCATTCCTGCGCATACGCTGATATGGCAGTGCAGAGACATTCGCAGTCCCCACCCTGGTCACAAGCGCAGGAATCAAAGACACAGCGCTCGATGTAGTGTTCCACTGGGACGATGCTATGACAACTCGTAAACTTTGATCCCTTCAAAATGCCGCATTCCTTTAAAGCCCACTGCTTCCGGTCAGGACGTTGTTCGCACGTGTCTAGGATCTCCTTGGTCTCAGGACAGTAACTCTGCAGTTTCCACGAGTCCCCGAATAAAATCGGCGACACCTCACTTAGACCCGAAGGTGTCAGGAAGTCATCTCCCTGATTATCATTATAATTCCCGCAGAGTCCCCGCACCTTACCCTTCCACCTTGGATCGACTTTCACGTACACCCTAGTACCCTTATCCCAATGTATAGTTAGACCTAGGTCAGCAGCCTCGACAATTACAAACAGATCCTTGTTGCGGACGGTGAACCGCTTGAAGATCTGATTGTCCCTGACATGCTTCCCACGTTGCAGAGTGATACTCTCCTGTTGTGCACCATTTCCAATCTTGATCGTTACAGATTTCGAACAGGCCACGCCCAAGGTCCCACAAGGCACGTTCTGTATAGTTATAATGAACTTATCCTCATCGGTAATGGCACCTTTCGCGAGGACATAGTCACACTGTCCCTGGTAGTCGTACAGTGTACCGTCAAAGGTCTTGAAGTGGGAATCACCCCAGGCACTGCACTGGGCTGAGCATTGTCGAGTGGTGCACTCCCACTTGGCATTCTTGCACTTGCACGTGTTACAATCGTTTTGTACCACGGAGTTTTCTCTGTACGAACGGCCGCCATGATGGCAGGGACAGTCAGGTGGTTTGACGCACATCTTGGACCTTGAGTCGAGAACATAACCCTTCTTGCATTCGCAACCCGCGTGGCAGACCTCCGCGGAGGTGTAATCCGGATCATGCATGTTCTGACCAATTTCAAGGGGATGTCAAACAAAAACATTTTTGTTGCCAACAAAGATTAAACTTACCTTGCAGGTAACAGGCTCGGGGCTCTCACAAGTTGTAAACACCATGTTCCTCGTGGTATTACACTTGGACTGGAGATGAGCCACAGGTGGGAACTGGTCCTGATCCTCGCGACGTGCAGGCGTACATAACCAATTGGCATTTGTACAGGTGCTAATGAAAATGGCCCTTATTACTGGTCTGACCGCTCTGACCAAACTTACCTTATCTTACCACAACTCATTGCGTCCATGGCCAACTCTCACTTCCTTGAAACCAGCTGGGAAGTCAATACCATCTCGATGACAGTTGCACTGTCCAATTGGAACGCACTCCCCTTGATCATCCAGAGCCTCCCCTTCAGGACAATTACATCCCTCCGCGCACTGTGGCCGGCAGTCAGGTTGCGTGGCTAAATCTCCGCAGGTCCTTGCACAGGTGTTACCACACATCTGATAGGTCTGTCCAGGTGGGCAAACCACCCCGCATTCGGGGACATCGACCCTCCACGGTATCTTCACTCCTTGGGCAGCGCACTCTTGAGCATAGGCTGCTACCATTGGACAGAAGCAATTGCGCAGTTTACCCTCACAGGAACAAAGATCATAGAGGCAGTCTTGATAGAACGGATCAGGATGGACATACCAATGGCAAGCTGTATCAAAAGATGTTGTTATTAAAGAATGCAAACTGAACATTTTAAGGTTAAAATGTGAAACTCACGTGCGAATAGAACAGACTTAAGTACTTTGCAGTGTTTCTCCGCTGTAGCCTTGTTCTGCACATTAACCGTGCATGGATGGTTCTTGGCCTCTTCCTTGATGTCATTGCACTTCTCCTCCGTCTTCCACTTATTTGCAAATGGCGTTGCTGATGTCTCCACGTCGTTCTCCGGCGTGAGAAAGTCATCCTTCTGATTCCCATTAAACGTACCACATAGCCCCTTTGTCTTCCCCTTGAAGCTGGCTGGTACATCAACGTAGACCCTGGAAAGGCCATCCCACCAAATCTCCACGCCATTCTCCAAGTTCACCACCAAGAATATCGACGAAACACTGTGTACCCGTACGCCAGAAGCAACAAACGGCAACTTGGTGATATCCTTGCCATTAATCACCAAGTCATGGTTCTGCTTCAACTTGATGCTGATTCCATTGTATCTCACTGTTACTGCTTTAGTGCATGAAGGCAACCCTGCGGCGATGTTCAACGGGAAATTCATTTCCGCTGAGATGGCACCCGAGCAAGCTACATTCTCCGCTTCGATGGTAAAGTTCTCCGCTTTTACCAGATAGTAGGAGCATTGACCCATGAAGTCGTAGCGCTTGCCATCGAAAGTGATGTAATGCGGATCGCCAAGTGCTGAGCAGCGTGCGCCACAATCTACTTGCGTGCACAACCACGAGCCCTGATTACACGTGCACGTGTTGCATTCCTTGGGGACGCTAGTACCGGATGCGAAAAATTTCCCGCGCAAACGACATGGGCATTTATCCTTGGTGATGCATGCATTGTTATGGAGATACGTGCCTGATGGACAGTAGCAACCCTCTTCGCACGTGGCGTCTTCCTGCGTCTCTGTGAAAGAGCCGCAGATGGCTTGACCACCAACAGGGGCGCAGGGCATGTAGATTCGACCTCCCGTACAAGTCATAGCTGAAGAAATTTAGACTTTTTCAAGCAGTTCAACGGTTCAAGAAACAAGAAGGTTTAGATTTGGTGCACTTACGACAAACTTTTTCGTCCCTCCAACTAACCAGGTTCTTCACCCCTTTGTACGCGCAGGTCCTAATGAAGATATTCAAGGCGTCACATGCACATTCATTGGGATTGGGCTTCGTACACGTGCAGTAATCCGCTTTGCACGTGTCCAGCAGCAAAGTCACATCGACAACCTTTTGACACGCCAGGAAGCGCTTATCGTACAGGATCTGGGCGCAGAAGTCCTCCGCCATTTTGATTTTGTCCGGTGCATTGGCACATGAGTGCTGTTCAGTTGGACTATCTCCACATTCATCTGTAACAAAACTCAATCAGGGGATTGGAAAAACTTGACTATATTATATTACCATCTAAAGAATCCACTTTCCAACTGCTAGCAAACGTAACTGGATTCTTCGCGAGCTTTCCCTGCTTGGTCTTGAAGTCATTTCTGGGATTACCATCCATGGAGCCGCACATCCCCTCAGTGCGATTCCACATCGCTTCGTTCGCCTCCACCTGCACCAGATCCCTGCCATCCCATTTAATTTTCACTCCGCAGATATCCAAGGACACTACAACAAAGTGCGCTACCATTTCAGTGCGCATTCCTGGTAGTTGTCCAGGAATCGGATGGACCTTCTTTGCCGAAGCTAGAATCGCCACGTCATCATCGGATTTCTTGAGGACATATTCCTTGTCCTGGAGGTAGATCTTTACGATGCGATAGCATTTGTTCCGATTACTCTTGTGACATTCAGGATTATTCATTATAATAACAGTGAACGTGTTGTCAACAGCATCTCGCGCCATTGTAAACGCACAGTTTGAATTGACACTAAAGATGGCGCCATCAAAGGTTTTATAGTGACTGCCGCTCCAGGTAAAGCAAGTGCCCGGCTTGGGAAGTTTATCCTCCATCGTCACGTAGAGATTCTCATGTTTACCGTACATACCCACCGGAACAAAGTCCACATTTGTATCGTTTATGAAGTTCGCACTGTCCGGTCGTCTCTGTTGCCAGGTGCTGCCTGACTGACCAGCATAAGTAATCACATCGCCATCATGATTGGAATAACCGTGATGCATGGACTTCGAGTTGGAATTGACGGAATAATTTGACACCTTGTAGTACGTATGTGAAGTGCTGCCCATTGGAATGACTTGCATATTATCTGGGTACACACATTGCGGGATTGGTGATGGAAGAAATAGCCCGGTGTCATAACGACAGGAATAGTAGCGTTGCGGTGGGTATTCGAATTGGATGCCAGCTGGACAGGTCACGGAGCATCGGAAGGTGTCGGAATCACCAGAGCAGTTGTACCCGCCGTTGAATTGCAGATTCTTGGCATTGCACACACTTGCAGCTGCAAAAAGAGCAAATAAAATGGAATAGACTTCTTCAGTGACATCTTAAAATCGAATAAATTTGTGATGCAGACAATGAAAATACAATTATGACCCCGTTTACCTACAAATTATGTTATAAAAGTTATAAAAGGATGACTCATTGTTTGTAAGATAAGCTGTAGGCAACCGCACATTCAGATTGTGTTAGATGGGTTGCATAGGTCTCGCTGAGTGAATGCTTCATTCTGATTGGTTGTTTTAAAATTTCTAGTGACGCTGCATGATGACGCGAACCCTGCATCGACATGTAACGACAGAGACAAAAACGTTATCTCTATTTCCATGGTTACCAATAATAAATGCATAGGTAACCATGGATATGTTTGTTTACATTCCGGTTTAGCATTTGTGTGGCATAGCAGACATGATTTTGTTGAAAACAAAATTCCCCTAACCGATTTGTAGTGTGACTCATCGGGTACATTTTCAAACTTTAATCATTTTTTTCACCACTCAGGAGGCTTCAAAAAAATCTTGGAAAAATCACCTAAGTGTAACTTTTCACGAAGAATTACTTATTTTTTTCGGAATACCACTGAACAAGTCTACTCAGTTTTCGTTCTCGTTCTCGTTCATTTGTGCAGCGGCCTTTACTTCTTACTCCGCTAAGAAAATACAATAGTACATTACATACTAAAAGTGGAAAACAGTGAATTACATTACGAGCAAAATATACATAATTTCGCGAGAGTGTAATTCTGTTTTCCACTTGAAGTATGTACAGTACTTTATCTGTGAGCATAGTCGATTAACAAGGACAGTGTGAGAAGGAATCGGATAATAGACAAAAATCGGTCGGCGGTGCACTCGATGAGTTCTAGTTGG
>JARJDQ010013188.1:0-12319 GCA_030264215.1 Geostiba sp. GC000077 | reverse complement strand
AGAATAAACTGAGTCTGTCTCAGTTAAGAATAAACTGAGACTGTCTCAGCTGAGCATTATCTGAGTCTGTCTCAGGTAAGAATGAACTGAGACTGTCTCAGCTGAGAATAAACTGAGACTGCCTTAGCTGAGAATTAACTGAGACTGTCTCAGCTGAGAATGAGAATAAACTGAGACCGTCTCAGTTAAGAATGAACTGAGACTGTCTCAGCTGAGAATGAGAATAAACTGAGTCTGTCTCAGTTAAGAATAAACTGAGTCTGTCTCAGTTAAGAATGAACTGAGACTGTCTCAGCTGAGCATTATCTGAGTCTGTCTCAGGTAAGAATGAACTGAGACTGTCTCAGCTGAGAATTAACTGAGACTGTCTCAGCTGAGAATGAGAATAAACTGAGTCTGTCTCAGCTGAGACTGAGAATTAACTGAGTCTGTCTCAATTAAGAATGAACTGAGACTATCTCAGGTGAGAATTAATTGAGTCTGTGTCAGTTAAGAATGAACTGAGTCTGTCTTAATTAAAAATTAAGTGAGTCTGTCTCAGCTGAGAATGAGAATAAACTGAGACTGTCTCAGCTGAGAATTAACTGATTCTGTCTCAGTTAAGAATGAACTGAGTCTGGCTCAGCTAAGATTGATAATAAACTGAGTCACTCTCAGTTAAGAATTAACTGAGTCTGTCTCAGCTGAGAATGAGAATAAACTGAGACTGTCTCAGCTGAGAATTAACAGATTCTGAATTAACAGATCTCAGTTAAGAATGAACTGAGTCTGTCTCAGCTGAGATTGATAATAAACTGAGTCACTCTCAGTTAAGAATTAACTGAGTCTGTCTCAGCTGAGAATTAACCGAGTCTGTCTCAGCTTAGAATGAGGAAAACTGAGACTGTCACAGGAGAGAATGAAGAGTCTGTCTCCGCTGAGAATTAACTGAGTCTGTTTCAGCTGAGAATGAGAATAAACTGATTCTGTCTCAGCTGAGAATTAAATTAGTCTGTCTCAACTGAGTATTAACTGAGTCTGTCGCGTATCGCAACAGAAATGTTTAGGTTTAGCTTGACAGTGCATTTGTTTTAGTTTTTGATTGCTGTCCACAAGCTGTGTACTTGTAATGATGATGTTGGACATCGATCGTTCATCCGTACTTCGAACTCACCTGGCAGCTGGGCCACAGCATCCATGAGTCGCTGCGCCACGACCAAGGCGGAAATGATCCGCAGTGCTGCCGGCTGGGCGGCAGGAAACACTTGGTCCGGATTGAGCGCCGCGCCACAGCACCGACTCAATAGGTTGCCGAGCGTGTCCGCCAATTCGGCGTTTAATATGCGGAATGCCTTCGTTTCGCTATAATCTAAACACAGACACACAAAACACACATTCGCATAACCATAACGAAAATTTGAATAACAATCCACAGCACATTATCATAAGCAAAGAAAAGAAAATATATTCCATTGGCTGCTAGTTTCTTTTCGTATTATTTTGAAAATTCTAGCGGGGGAAAAAGAACGTACTTCCGTCACTATGGGCGACTCCTTCGCGCAGTAGAAAGTATCGAAAGCCATCCGGCGTGTAAGTCCGGCTGCGATCGAGCGGACACACGACGTTGCCCTTCGATTTGGACATCTTCTCGCCGTCGACCGTCCAATGCGAATGGCACAATATCGAACGTGGCGGCTCCACATCCGCCGCCATTAAAAACGCCGGCCAGTAAATCCCGTGAAATCTGTGCGAAACAAAAAACAAACGCCACATAACAAACAAATAAAGTTTGCACGCAACTAAATTTCATATAAATGTAAATGAAAGCGGATGCTAAGCCACAAATCCAAAATCTAATTTCTTTCTGGTTGTGTTTGTGTGTTGAGTCACCATTATTCCGGTCACCAAACTCCACTCCCTTACATTTTCAATTAAACTTTCTCGGTTGTGTAGATGATCCTCTCGCGAGCCTCGCGACCCTCGCGCATTGTTGAATATCAGAGTTATTCAATTCGACGTGAATACTTGCCAAATATTTGACTACGATTCCAACATCCCCATGTGCATATCAAGATCGCCACTCAGCTGACTCAGCACTATTATGCTAACTTCATTTTGCGAAAGTAATTCAACTCTGTTGATGTTTGAACGCGAGCGAATGCGATGCATAATTGGTAACATAATAATCTTAGATAATCATAATAATTTACAAGCATCTTCCTCTCCTGTCTCCACACTCGACATGAAAATATCGACTTGTTAAAGACAGTTAATACGGTTGAGCTATAAAATTTCCACCGGCTATAAAACGCACGGAAGGACGGAAGTTGTATGAGAGTTAAGCGTGAGTAAGTTTGGAAGATTTACGAGCTCGGCTGCCGTTTAATTAAATTCAATCGAGAGCTGTCGCACTATTACTCGTTAGAGTGCGACCGCACAGTAAACTTGTAATTATTGAGTTACCGCGGCGTTCGGCAGTTATTATACGATACGCATTAACAGCACACCAACCAGAGTTGTCTTTAAATTTGGCTATTCACGAGCGTATAGGAACGCAGTAAGCATTTTCAAACTTTGCAAAACAGCTCGGGGCGTGGAAATAATTTACATTCATAATACTGCAAACTGGGTGCGAACCTCGTATTTGTCGAATCGACATTAAATAAACGCAAGTCCTGATCGTGTAGCTAGAGGAACAAAAGCAAAATTAGCTTAAGCACCCGCAACAACTCCCGGAAGTCAAAGTTCAACATTGGCGTCAACTTTGCTCGTAATTAAACGCGAGCCAAACAAGTTATAACCATAACTTATCCGCCTGTGATATCTATGCACTTCTCAGCGCCCTCTGTCGACCTCTAGCCGCTCTAGCGTACTTTAGAATATCCTTTCCGATGACATGCAGGTCGGCAGGCCAGTGTTGAACGTAGGCAGGATCGGGATAGCCAGCTGCCGTTAAATAATTCACGAGCGCGTCCAGCCAAACGTAAACGGTTTGCGTCTCGTCCTCCGGCACTTTTACGCCCCAGTGGACGCGCGCCGCCGGCCGCGAGATCGACACATCCGGCAACCCTTCGTCCATCATGTCGAGCAGGATTTTCTGGAACTTTCTCGGCCTTATCGAATCATCTGTAACCGAGCGTAACACACCAGAAAGTTGATTGAATTTTAAAGCGACGGCCAAACTTTGTGTTGAGTGTAAACGTTTGACCCGCTTTCAGTAAGTACCTTTCAGAATCCATTGTTTAACTTGATCGGCTAATTTGCTTAATTTGAACATGTAATTCTGCTCCTCTGTCCATTCGACGTGATGTCCGCTCTCGGCTGAAACTTTTATCATTTCGCTGCCGCCGGCGCCGTCGCCGTGAGGAATTTCTTTGAGCTGCGATTCGGTGAGAAAAGTTTCGTCCGAAACGCAATACCAGCCGCTGTATTTCGTCGAGTAAACGTGACCATTCTCTCTAATCGTACGCTTCAAATATATCACAATAAGATGAGAAATGTAATGCAATTATTTGGAAATTGTTCTTACCCAAAAGTGTTGCACAGCACGTTCGTGGTTGGCATCAGTGGTTCGAATAAAATCGGTATAATCCACGCTAAATACACTGGAAAGTTCTTTATACTTATTGGAAATTATATTGCAGTATGTTTCCACTGGCGTATTGCTTTTGGCGGCTGCTTGTTGAATTTTCGTGCCGTGTTCGTCGGTACCGGTGGCAAATTTTATATTTTTGTGTTTGCCGCCAGAGTCGCGCAATTTTTGCCATCTGCATGCAGCGTCCGCTACTACCGAACTATACAAGTGACCAATATGTGGTGCTAGAATCGTTTACCGCTGTTATCCTGGCATCCATTTGTACAATAAAGAAGTACTTACACGAATTTACGTAATAAATTGGTGTGGTAACGTAATAACTTGTCTTTGGATTACTAAAATGTGACTTTGCCAAGCGAATGGAGTATAGTTTCATGTTTAGTTAAGTATAATTACACTTTAAATGACGGAATAAACGTCGAGTGCAGGTTAGAACAACCCTGCAACAAGCTGTCAAAACTAGTTTCTAACCTCAAATTGTCAAATTCTTTAACGTCGCATAAACGAGTCGATTTGATTAAAAATGTTTAATCAAAATGATACCGAAAAGAAACTGGATTGGATGTACAAAGGTGCCAACAGTTTGGTGGACCGTGAAGAGTATTTATTAGGGCGAACGGTGGATAAATCATTAGAGCAACTCAATGCTGAAGAGAAGCAAAAGCAGTTGGGAAGTGCAGCACCACCAAAAAATCATGTGGAGCACGAGTGCATACCGCCGTCAATTCGCGATTATAAACTACAACAACAATTGGCTGAACAGGTTGACTTACAAGCCAAGCTGCAGGAGGATCCACTACTAATGATTAAGAAGCAAGAGGAGGAAACACGAAGGCAGTTCTTACAGAATCCTGTGCAGCTGAAGAAGCTGCAGAAGGCATTGAGCAAGCAGGAGAGAAAGTCCAAGCACAAGAGAAAGGAGTACTTGGATGAAATTCTACTTCAGAAGTTGAAGTTATTGCAGAAAAACAGTGATGATTTGGAGGAGAACATTATTGATAAGAAGGCCAAGAAGGAGAAGGACTTGGATATAATTTTAATGCACAAGTTTAATGCCTTGAAAAGTAAATTGTCTGAGGAAGATCTCAAGGATATTATGGATGGAAAGTTTACTGATAGTTCTGATTCTGAAAATGAAAATGATTCTGAAACTAAGGATGATTCAAAGAGGACATTCAAAGAGAAAGCACAGAAGAAGAAGAAGGAACACAAAAAGAAAAAGAAAAGCAGGAAAAGTAGAAAAAGGGATAAATCCAGTTCAAGTAGCAGTGATTCTGATTCAGGCTCAGATTCAGAGTCACCTGATGAAAGAACAAGTAAAAAAGAAAAGAGAAGAAATAAAGAGGACAAGTTGAGGAGAGAATCAAGTTCAGAAGAATCTATAGATGAAAGGAGAAAACGTAGCAAACGTAATGAGCAGAGAGACAAGCGCGAGAAATACAAAATGCAAAGGAGAGGAAGGTCGGCTTCACAAGAAAATCGTTCCAGAAGTCGAAAGAAGGAAAAACGCGAGAGATCACGATCGCCGAAAAAAACCAAAGCCACCAACGCCACTAAAAGAAGAAGCAGAACTCGATCAAGGTCAAGATCAAGATCAAAAGATAAACGTCGACTAGGTCCGGAACGTCCACCAACGAAATATTCACATTCACAACGCGCACAACGCTCAGACGATTCGGATGATAACAATAGCCATCAAAAGATTCAAAACTGGGGCTTGGTGAAATCCGACGGCACCCAAATCGCACTCTCCAGAAGGTCACGATCAACGTCCAGGGAACGCAGGGAAAGACGAAGAATACAAAACAAACTGCAAACAGCAAACAGCAAGGAAGACGAGACTACAGTGCAAAAATCGCAACACAGATCAAAGCGATTATCTTCCGCTGAGAAGGAAGAACTCTTACGCGAAATGCGTAAGAATGCTGATGAACAGGATGTGGAGCGTGCGAAAAACATTAGAAAATACCGCGCCGAGGATGCGAAGGAGGCACGGCAGCGTGACTTTGACGAGGACTTTGCGCGCAAGGAGTATATAAAGTCTACAAACTCCTCTACGGTGGAAAGTCGCATTAAGGCGAATCTGAATAATATTCAGCGAGGTAAGAGTGATATGAATTCACATTTTTCTCGACGGCATTAAATTGTGGTTATGTTTATGATTGCGATACAAATACATTATATTTATGTACAAAAAAACTGCCACATTGCCAGTAAAATATTGTGTTACTGTGATATTGTGAGAATAAATTACTGATGACACGAGGACACGACACATAACCTCAAAAGAAACCTACACATTAGCAGTGTTGCCAACACTTGTTGACATTTCTAGTGATGTCATCAACGTTGGCAACAATGCACATTGGTTTGTTAGAAAACAAACGTCACAAATTGATTCAGTACGATTATTTGTTAGTAAATTATGTATAAATTAGTACCACCTATACCCTTAGAATTTCCAACGACTTATTGTAACATATCGCAATCCAATCTGGTTGCGTAGCGCCCCATTGTATCATGTTAACTTCGCCCTCCGCCGCCGTATAGGCAAGTATCGGATCCTCGATGGCTCTTGGCATCTGCTGAATGTCCCATATCAGCGCCTGATGGTCATCACCGGCTGTGCAAATGTGACAACTCGAGTGCGGCGCCCATGCAATGCCATTCACGCACGCTCGATGGTTATTCAAGCGCGCTACCGGCGTGCAGGGCACTCGCACATCCAAAATGATCACCTCCAACGCGTCCATTGCAATCGTCGCCAGATAGTTGGGATCCTGCTTGTTCCACGCCAGCCGCAGCAGTGGCGTATGCGCCGGATCTTCGTAGATGATCGTCGAATGCTCCAGATGGCGCAGATCGAACATCCGCACCGAGCCGTCCGCCCCCACCGAGGCGAACATATCCCGACCGCCGCCGGCGCGCGAGAACGCAATGTCATACACCTCCTTGTCGTGCGCAATCAGCTGCGTCTTCACGTGGCCGGAGACGAGATTCACGCGCCCGATCATCTGCCCCGTCTCCAGGCCCCAGATGGTGCAGGTGGTGTCAATGGATGATGTGCCCACCAGATTGGGGTCCACCTCATTCCAATCGAAGCTGGTGAGCGGCGCGCAGAAGTCCGAGTTCTTGTTGTTGTTGAGGACGCATTCGAGACGTGTGTCGGGCTCGCCGGCTCTCCACACACGCAGATAATCGCCGCTGGAAGCAAAGAAACAAAAGTTGTTGACATTTCATAGCAGTTTCAATGAGTTCAAAAGTTCAAATATCACCAGTTTTACAGTGTTACAATGATTGTTTACCTGGTTGCAAGTAAATCGGGAAACACGCCTTTGCTATCTGGTATCCACATGATCTTTGTGGTTGGATAGGGATGCTCGAATGTGCTCTTTGGCGTGAATTCACTGTTCTCTTCATCGAGCGAGACAATCTGCACTTTGTTGTTGTATTCCTCCACGAAGCTGCCTAGCGCGAGCCGAAAACGTTTGTCCGGTCGCACCGACCAATTCATGCTGTAGAGCGGCCATGGTGCGTTGTATTTGTAAATTTCTTTTCGTTTGCCACTGGGGATCGCACTCGAGTGTGCCATTGCTGCAATCATCATTGCAATTGAACACAACACTCACCGAGTCTCACGACACATTCCCCTCATTTGCTTAGGGGGTGTATAATTCGCGCAACTGTTGTTACGCACCCCTTTAGCTTATGCTAGATACGTTCAATTGTTTTATGTTTATTTTATGTTGGGAATTAAACAAAATGCTAAACAAATAGCCGTCGAAAGCCGACACATTGACATCTGACTGTCGCCTCTTTGCTTTCGGTTGCTTTCGCTGCATCGACGGTGTCGCCGTTGTGGTCGTGGTGCTAGTTTCGGAAACTACATATCTGGGGATGTTTAGAGGATGTGGGGATATCACTAAACTGCGTATTGCGCATGCGCAGCACTAAATAATTTAAAATGTACATCACGTGACCACGCCGTTTAACGAACGTAACGAACCTCACAAACACAACGACCAAATACCAAAACGACCGTTATCGCTGGACGGTCTGGATCCGCTGTCCGCTGTGCCGCAGTGCCGCTTCCCGCTAGCTTTCGTGTTGTGCTTTTGGCGGCAACAAATCGTGATTCTTGCTCTTGGCGTCCTTGGAGTTTCTTACTGAATCTCTGTTCTTTCATGCGTCGTGCATCTTTGTGTCCCGCGATGGCAATATGCCTGCATTGTTCTTGTAAGTGTATTTTAATATCTAACATAAAACAAACGCGCCAACGGCATTTGCGTCGTATCATGTTCGGGCGTTGCTTGCCTTTGGTCGGCCTTTGCATTAACGCCATGGTTGCATCTGCATCATCATTACAACGTCTCTGCGAATGTTGAATTGCTACTTATCACGTTTTCATAAAGATATGTGTTGATCAACCGTTGTCGTGTTTCAGTTATCTAGGGACAGATTGATTCACGGATCAATAATGACATCAAGCACAAGTAAATATGGCCTCTTGAAGGTCTTTGTGGCCTCTCCTGGGGAGAAATGCACCAAAGTACCTTTGAGTGCTACAACATACACTATTGGATCTTGTTCCTCCACAACAATCAGAGTATTTAGAAGTGGTATGGAACCTATTCATTGTGAAGTTAGAGTTCAGAGTAATGGATTGGTAAGTATTTGCAAAAGCATGTGGCTGTTAGTGGGCCTTGTTAGTTGACTGTTGCTCAGAACTAAAAGGTTGCATTCATTCATAGGCTTTGCTGGAAAATAAAAGCATTGACAATCCAGTGGAGATTAATGGTAAAGCAGTTCGAGAGCAAATGTATCTAATGCCAGAAGATAGATTTACAGTGGCCGGAAAACGTTTTCTATATGAAAACTCAGTTATATCACCAGAGGTATGTTGTCACTGTCATTATCTGATATTTTATGTATGCCATGTTATATTGTTACATTTCTTACAGATTCTTGCACTAGCAAAGCAGATAAATCTGGATAATTATACAAAAATGAAGAGGAGAACTGAGGCACGGGGACGCAATTTATTGACTCCACAGTAAGGAATAATTATTAGAAGGCTTACCAATATTATTAATATTTGTTTTCTTCAGGCCAGAAAAGCGTAAGGTGTTGAAGCTGCGACGTTCCGCCAGCATGGACAGCAAGACAACTGAGCCAGAGCCAACAGAGGAGAAGGTCACTGTAAAGGAAGAGGAAGAGGAAGAGGAAAAGTCACCGTAAGTAATCGGAGTGAATTGTAGAATAGAATAGTCTGATGGTTGTTGTTATGAAACTTCTAGATTAGCAGATGGGAATTTTGTAGAGGCGGAAATTTCTTCGTCTGTATCACCTCATCCTACACAAACATCTAATTTGCGTGTTTTCAATGGGTATAACACTTGTTCTTATTTAGTAGTATTTTATTAAAATGTAGACTAGTTTTTTTTGTAAATGTACTGTATGTTGTTATTTGTTATATTTTGTTGTGTTCTGAGGTTTTCAACAAGCATGCTTTTTTGTTTAGATTCCAAATCAGTACCCCAAGCAGCGCAATCAAACCGAGCTCAAGAAACGCGAGGATTTTCAAGAATTTGTCAACAATGAACTATGCAGAACCAGACTGTGAACCTTCAGCATCGGGTGATACCAATCGTGATGCAATGAACACTCCAACTGCGGAGATTGTAGAGCTTGATGAAGAAAAAGTGTCCACACCTTTGAACAATACTTCAGTGATTATCATCGACTCACCGATACAAGAGGAAGCCGCGTTGCGCAGCCGCAAGTCCAAGGCGAAGGAAGTTGCCATTCATAGGCTCACGCAGCGTGATGACTCCGTGATTGTACTTGATTCGCCCGATTCCAAGACGCCAAAGTCCGCATTCAAACTATCGTTGGCAACGTCGCCCATTGGACCTTTGAATCAAACGAAACTGACTGATGTGTACAGCGATGACGAGATTATCGAGTTGAACGAAGTAGATTCCGAATCCGACAAGACTACCTCCGAGATAAGCTCGGATGTTACCGATCAATTGGATCCTGCAACGGATTTCGAACAGAGTGAGAGCAGCGTAGTAACCGCCGAATCAGAGACGGCGGAAAGCAGCAGCGTTGCGGAGTCACCAACCTGCGCGAAGCGCAAGAGAGTTTCAAATGCATCTACAGGAGAAATATGTAGAAAGCGCATGAAACCTTCTGAGTTGGAAGCATTGGAAGCATCTGTTGCTGAAATGAACTCGTTCAGTTCTCTGGACTTTATCTCTGAAAACCAACATGAATCTTCTGCCATTGAAGAAGCAGGCGAGACATCGTTCAAAAGTCCACCGATACATCATAATTCACGAAAAGCACTCACTGAACCACGCCAGGCAAAGCGAACCGTTGCAAGACGCTCGTTGTCCGAGCGTATTTCGAATCAGGAGAATCAGGAGAATGAACCCATGCCGGAGCTAAGCAATTCGACTCTTGAGACTGTTGATACATCGTCCTTTTTGTATGTAAAGAACAATGTGACGTTTGAGAATGCTGATTTTGGATCACCAAACGAGCCAAATGAGCGAAACGAACCACGCAATGATCTTCGAGACGTGGCAGGCGTGAAGAAGCTGATGCAAACGCCGAAAGTGCAAAAGGAACCCTTGAATGACCTTACAAGTGTTACAGGCATTAAGCGGTTGATGAAAACACCCAGGGTAGAGAAGGAAGTTGATGATATAAGCAATCTGACTGGTGTTAAGACGCTGTTGGAGACGCCAACTGCAAAAACTGCATTATCCGAAGAAGATGAACGTGAGGAGAGTGTCACCAGTGTGTTTAACATGTCTGGAGTGAGTTCGCTGCGCGACGATGAGGATGACTTTTTCCCAGTTAAGAGGGCGCAGCGTACGTATGGAAGATCGCTGTCGGCGAAGTCCAGCGCTCAATTGGAGGCACGAGCGCGTAAAACCGAAGGCAGCGCTTTGGAGGTGAGTCCGGAAGTTGAGCAATGGATTGAAAAGACAACACATCTGAAGGACAAGAATGATTCGCTTGATAGTTTCGAGGATACTCTTGATGGGGATCGGGAAAGGGATAATCAATCAATGGATGATTCATTTGATGTGATCCCAGCAACACAAACTCCAGCTAAACCTACGCCGATGCGTAAGTCAGCACGCATTGCCATTGATGCCGAACAGTTTGGCAACGCCGCGAAGGGTTTCCAGTTGAAGAATCGCGGTTGTTCTCTGCCGGCTGTGAAGGAAGCAAAGACCACAAGCAAAGATCACAAAACGCGCCGGACTGAAGTAACAAATGATATTAACGTACATGCTGAGGAATGGACTATGGACGATGAGATAGCGGAGGAAGAGGAAGTGGAACGGAGCGATACGATTGAAGACGACATTTTAGAAGAATCTGCCGAACAACAAACTGAGGATAATCAAGATGATAGCAGTGCATCCAGTGATCTAATGGCCTATCCTGACGCTATTACTGACCCTGAAAGGAGCGCAAGAATGTCCATGAAGAAGCAGAATATAGAAAGTGATGAGGAAACACTTGATGAAGATATTTTTGATGAATCTGTAACTGCTCGAAAGAGCACTGGACAGTCAATGCAGAAACCTGCTGAGGATCTAACTGATGACCTTGAAGACTTTGTAGAGGAACACAATGAATCTGTGGATAAGCCCTTGGAGGAAGTTGAAGCACCCATTGTTGCTGCTAGAAAGAGCGCTAGGAAGTCCATGAAAAAGCAGGACAAAGATTTTGTGACTTTCGACAGAAATCGGGGACGTTCGCTTCCAGCTGCCAAGGACTCAAAAGGAAGCATGAGAGGTCGGAAATCTGAAGGCGTGCCTTCGGTTGGCGTTGACGTTCAAGAATGGTCGAATGATCGAAGGAGCTCTGCGGCTGAGGATGTGCCAGAAACTACTGATGATGTTCAAACCGAGGAAACTGTTCAGGAAGAACTTGCAGTTGCTAGGAAGAGTACCAGAAAATCATTGAAGAAACCTGCATCATCGGATCAAACTGATGATGATGATAATGTCGAACCCGATCAAGAAGATGAGGTGAAAGAAGACGATAATGATGCAACGATTGATACGAGTTTACAAGAGGAACCTGTGACTTCTGCTAGAAAGAGTTTGAGAAAATCCATGAATCGTGGACGTTCACTTGCTGCTGCCAAGGAATCCAAAGTTGCTGATAATGTTGAGACTGAGGAAGATGTTCAGGAAGAACTTGCAGTTGCCATAAAGAGTACCAGAACTTCCTTGAAGAAACCTGCATCATTGGATCAAACTGGTGATGATAATGTCGATCCCGATGAAGATGATGAGGTGGAACAAGACGAACATGATTCAACGATTGATAAGAGTTTACAAGAGGAACCTGTGACTTCTGCTAGAAAGAGTTTGAGAAAAACAATGAAAAAGGAAGATGATGATTATGTCACTTTGAACAGAAGTCGTGGACGTTCACTTCCTGCTGCCAAGGAATCCAAAGGAAGCAAGCGAACTCGTAAATCTGAAGGCTTGTCTTCGGTTGACGTTGAGGATATTCCAGAAATCAATGAAACTGTTGATAATGTTGAGACTGTGGAAGATGTTCAGGATGAACATGCAGTTGCTATAAAAAGTACCAGAACTACCTTGAAGAAACCTGCATCATTGGATCAAACTGGTGATGATAATGTCGATACCGATGAAGATGATGTTGTGGAACAAGACGAACATGATACAACCATTGATAAGAGTT
>JARJDQ010013184.1:0-16104 GCA_030264215.1 Geostiba sp. GC000077 | reverse complement strand
TGTCCACCAGATTGATGCTTCAATTGGTACTTGCTCATATCATCATTCTGCAACACCAGCTTCAACTCCTCCAGATCATTGATGGTTTTCAGCTCGAGATTATCAAATGGACTGGATGTATCTGGCTCAAAGTCACTGATGTTTATTGGGCTGGCATCATCAAGCGTCTGCACATATTTCTGAGGTGCAAGTGGTACTAGTTGAATTGGTGTTAGAATATTTGACTGTGTTGGTATTAAAAGTCCACCCTCATCATTCTCTTTCATGCCACTGATTTTGTTTGAATCTGTCTTGGCAGCAGTCGCCTGCATAATTTCCTTTTGTTTTAGTTCCTCCATTGCAATTCTTTCTAATTTGATTTTACGTTGCGCATTGATGTTACAGCGAGCTGTTTGCCATTCCTTCATTTTTTCCTTCACACAGCTGTTCATGTCGAAATTGTAGCTGGGCATGTTGTCCTGCAGTTGGCGATTGAGCGACAGTCGTTGGGCATAGGTCATTGCTAGTGTTATCTTTGGTGGAGGTTTGTATTTTTCTGAGATTTTCACTCGGATGCCATCCATGAAGCAACTGATGGCTTCACTCTGCTTTTGTGACATTATAACGTGGAATAAACGAACTGCAACAAATTATATGGTTGATGGCTGTGATGAATGTGTAAAAAGCAAAACATTACTTACTGAAAAAAATAAAATATAATAAATTGATGTAAGAAAACTTCTACTGATACGTTGTTCAGTATATTAAAGCTACATTAAATTTATAAACGAACATTTGGCTCCTCTAGTCTTTTAGTGCAATGATACTGATGTTTTTGTTGAAAATTTCTTGTTTATTTAGCTCGTCCAGGCATCACAAAGTGGAATTAGAAAATTAGAGTGAAAATTCCTTGTCATGGTTAAAAAGCTGTCAACGATGTCCAAGAACTGTCAAATATCAGCTGTCAAGCGCTGTCAAGGTTTGGTCAATGTAATGGGGAAACTGGGGAAACCATTGTTGCATTTGTTACCAACATAACTTATGATTTCTTTTTCTCTCTATCTCAATTTATCATCATCTACTGACTCTGTTTAGTGATAAGAGAATACCGCCAACATTTGCAGGCAACCAACGCCATCAACGCCATATTTTGATCTTGAGTATATTTGGTTGCCTACGATGCCTGCAATTCAAGGATGCGCAGCCAGTTCCCTCTATTCTTCACATTGTAAACTCTTGTCCTGTTGCTTGATTCCGCCACCAGATGCAGCAAACGTTGTGAATCTGAGATGCAGGATAATAATATTTAATATTCTCGAGACAAAAAGTTTTAAGGTTTCTCATATTTCTCGCGTCTCGACGTATTCTATATGGCATTTTAATATTGGCAAAGTAATAAGTTTCTCCCGCCGTTGTTAGATTTAATATTAAAATTTATTGAAGCGTAACTCAAATGTCTCGATCCTCGTGCAAAGAGTCATTACAACTTTGACAAAAAATTAATAAAACAATTAATATTCATGAATCCTCTTCCTTGTCTTCACATACATATTTTACTTTTACTTTCACACAATTTGACACATTTTACCATACTGCCGCATGGTGCTTGTAATCACGCTAAAATAATTATCAAAGTATAAAATATTGAGCTTAATTTTACATAGCATTAATAATGATAAAGTGATTCAACAATGATCAAAAGTTAATGAAATCAGTGAGTTGTGATGGTTGTGATGCTATTTGTGTTACTATTGTAGAATTTGCAATTGTCATCAAGCCCAATTATAAAATGTCGCAATCCTGCGTGACTCTTTGTTATTTCACACCTGAATATAATTACAGGGCAATATCCCACGCGTCCTGCGATCCACGACTTGCGCATCACCCCGTAAACCGCCAACGCAAAGCATTGCTCCTGAATCCTGCGCGCATGGCGCGGCGCGTCCTTCTCAATATTGTTAGTGTGTTCCTTCCTCTCGCCCGGAACGCACCCACACCTGCTCTCCGCATCCAGAAACTTTCCAGCGGAAATTCGTCACATCGTCACATCGTCACCATGAAAAACCTACGCGACATTTTAACTCAACATCAATTAAATCACTCATTGGAATTCGACTGCATTAACTATCTTAATATGACAATCCAAGAATTTCTATCGAAAGTGATAATGATTAATCACACTAGTGAGGCTAGTGCGAAGAGCGACGAACTGCGAAAAGCGTATCCGGAATATCCAAAGTTTGATTTACGCGCGCTTGTCATCGTGATATTGTATTGTAGTGTCTTCGTGGTGGCAGCGGTGGGCAATGTGAGCGCGTTCATCAATCTCTTTCGCTCGCGCCGCAGGAAGTCCAGGATGTCCCTGCTGATGATTCATCTCACCATTGCCGATTTGATTGTTACCTTTATTATGTTACCGTTTGAGGTAAGCAAATTCTAGTATTTTTGAATTTAAGCCGTTAGCTGTTGCGTAAAATGTAAAAAGTTTCTCAAAAGCACAGTCTACAATCAAACAGTCAAAGTTTAACGATCATGTATGTACAAAACTTTTAATTAGGCTGTCAACTGCAGCAGTGAGAGGCTTGGAATTTAAAATGTTATGCAAAAGTGATGTGTGACAAGGTGTCCCATTAATCGCGTAATTCCTCATCAATAAAAATGGTCTTGAAAGAAGTACATTTAGCAAAAAGAAGTTGGTAAAAGCGATAAAGTTTCTTTGTCAACTTTGTTTCTAATTATTCTTTTGTTTTGATTTAGGTTTTAATTTAAAGATTTTTGATTAATTTGAAAATTCTTAGGAGGAATTGCATTTTAAAATAACAAGTCCTAATGGATCAAACATTTCAATTGGAATAGGTAACAAATTAAATAATCTTTCAATTACAACTTAAATTAAAACAAACGAATAATTACAAACAAAGTTGATAATAAAACTTTACCGCTCTGCTTCTTTGCAATGAAGAACAATTCACCTACTCTTTTTTCGCTCAATGTACTTCTTTAAAACCACCAGAGGAATTACGTGGTTAATGGGACACCCTGTATGTTTATATGGCAAAAATGTGTATATCTTTTGTTTGCTGATAGATTGCATGGCGTATAACGGTGGCGTGGCTGGGTGGAAATGCGCTCTGCAAAATGATGCTCTTCCTGCGTGCGTTTGGCCTCTATTTGAGCAGCAACGTGTTGATTTGCATCTCAGTGGATCGCTACCTCGCCATCATGTATCCGCTGATGGTGTCGAGCAAACGCAGTCGCGGTAAATGGATGCTCTGCACTGCGTGGATGGCAGCCATTTGCTACTCATTTCCGCAGGTGACAGCAATTCTTCTTCCATTTCTAAAATAAGGAGATTACAAATATATTTTCTCCGACGACCTCTAAAACTGGTCATTATGACATCGCATACAATGCGTAAAGTTCCAGTTTAATGATGGAGTATCTTAATGAATTCAAAAAGCAACTAGTTTCGTAATGAGATTGCAGAAGAAGTTGCCTACAGTCGGCCGAACATTTTCGCAACGCACTACGTTCGTTGCGAAATATTCGACCTCGCATCTTAAAATCAAACTTTACACATTAATGTCATAAATAACTATTTATTAACACCCTGTAGAGCTTTCGAAATGCAAAACAGTGTGTGTTGGGGTAAGCGGGAAAGGACACGCAGCGCCGAAGAATGGCACTCGGCGGCGCGTTCGGGAAAACTTTACCCTCTCCACCATCGGCGTTCTGCCCAGTGCGCATGCGTCGGTGGAAAATTGACATCGTTTGAATTCGGAGCGGAGCCGCGGCGCCCCCGGAAAATCGACGCCGCGAGAGAGAGAGTTCCGAAGCGTCGTCGGCGTGTACCGCTCGTGTGTGTGGCTCGCGGCTCCCGCAACAAGGCAGGACGAGCGAACGTTGCTTCCTGTAAATATCGAAAAGCATTTTTTTCATCGAAATCAAATGCGGCGCTGGCGGGCGGGCGAGTGACGGGAGGATGCGTGCGAGTGCCGCCGGCGAAAATGATTGCAGTGCTGTGCGCGTTGTTGGCGGTGCCATTGCTGAGCGGCGCGACGACCCCGTTGGCGGCGGCCGCGACTAGGACGTCTCCCTCGACGGTGGGCGCGCGCTGAGAGGCCGCTGAGCATGCCAGCGGCGGCAGTGGCATCGGCATCGTCAAGTCAGCGCGGCGCGTCGATAATTCCCGCTTCTCGCTGGGCCTGGACGACCGAAACCAACGATTATCACATTCGCCCTGTAAGCACCTTTTGAATGACCCTTTTTCGAACGTTCGGTGGGCATTTTTAAGTAATGCCAACTTTTTTCCTTTTTTCTCGTGTGCTTTAAATCTTCGAATGTTAATGTACTGAATGGACAGCGTAGCACATCGAATGTCTCAATCTCGCAACGTCGCAATCCAAGCGTGGCCCAGTTTTCCTCGCTGCACGCACTTTTATTCCCAAACACACAAGCGCACCGAATGTTTATTGTCGAAATCAATCAATGCGATACGATCCGTCGCTCGTAGTACGTGAGCTCGTGTGACACACACGCAAGCGTGCATGTGCAGGTGAACCCTCCGCTTGTCCCCTTCAAGACGAAACGCAGGTACCCACGCTGATCCTAGATGTGTAGGGGGATAGCGCACGTTCGCATTTACATAACGCGCACCAGACCAGACGCCGCCGCCGCCACCGCCACCGCCACCACCGTCAATGCTACCGCTCTGTCCACCCCAACAGCACAATTGGAATATTTAAGCCTATATCGTGTTGTGGCATGGCGGCATCAAGCAAATCTATGACTGTTGGCTTATCGATTTTTGATATTTTTCTATTCGACGTTTCCTGTCACGTAGTTGCCCAAATTCCCCTCTTTTTAATGTAAATGCCCGTAACAACACCGGAAGTTAGCGTTCACATAAGGAAAAGGGGGAAGGGGAAAGCGGCACAGGACACAGGACGATTTACTGGTTTCTGGTTTTCTTTTCGGTTACAGTTATGCCGGGTTTACACTTGTAACAAATTTGCTATATAACACCGATTTTCGAAGAAATGTGATGTAAAAATCTGGATATTTTCCGAACTCGTGATCTCTTCTTAAATTTCTTTGTTGATTCGGATGCGCTTTTTAATATGCAAATTATTGTAACCCTTTCAGAGGCTCAGATATACAAATTATACTTGTAACTCTAGCAAATTTGTTACTAGAATAACACCGCCTTTACAGTTACAGTTACAGAAACATAAACGACGCGCGGGGACCACGNACTTGTAACCAATTTGCTATATAACACCTATGTTTTGATGAAATTTGACGTAAAAATCTCGATATTTTCCGAACTCGTGATCTCTTCTTTATTTTCTTTGTTGATTCGGATACGCTTTTTAATATGCACATTATTGCAACCCTTTCAGAGGCTCAGATATACAAATTTTACATGTAACTCTAGCAAATTTGTTACTAGTGTAACACCTACAAATTTTACATGTAACTCGAGCAAATTTGTTACTAGTATAACACCGCGTTTACAGTTACAGTTACAGTAATATAAACCCGCGTGGTCCCCGGGGGACCGTTTGTAAAATATTGATGCCGACGCGACTGAATCGTTCGCCTGATTGCCGAAAGCTCGCAACTCGCAAGGTGCGCCTAAAAATATCGCCGCACATTAAATAAAACATAACGCAATAAACATTAACGGCGCACCAACTTCAGGAAGAGCCTCAGGAAACAGGCAATAGGAACGCAAAACTAAATTAATAGTGTTTCCTGTTTCCCGGTTACTTACCGACGCACAACAGGGACGGAGATCCACCATACAGGATCTTAAAATCTCTCATTTTGTAAATTAATCAACAAACAACAAACAAAAACAACAACTTTTGCAGAAGCAGTTTCTTAAAATCCTTCTTTTATAAAATAGGTCTAGGTGTTGACCTTGAATGTGAGTTTGACAGTTTGTTTCACCCTATATATTTTGGTGCCTTCCTGAAGTAATCCTTAAGACGCTGTAGGGCTATAGTAAATCTTATCGTGTTTTTCTTCCTGTTATTTCTTGCACCATTTGTTCTCCTCCGTTATTTCTTATTTCCTCTGTTCTTTTCTCTTTTCTCTTCGCACCGTTATATTTGCGCCCGTCGCCGCGAATTACAGTTTTCACAATTTACGAAATAAGAGGGTGCGCTAATAAAATTCAAGGATACTTCGCAGCGTCCAGTCGCGAGCAAGATCAACCGAAATGACCAAGAACCAAGGCGAAATACGAAAGACAAAATGTCTTTCTATTTTCCGTCCCTTCCTTCATCCTTCCTCCTTTCTCTTTAACTTGCATTTCGTCATTACTCAAGTCGTGCAAGGCGCAAAGAAGCAATTTTACAATCAATACTTTGGTTCCAGAAGGAGTTGGTAGTAAAATTTTAAAATTGCGTTTGGCGTCGTTCCGTACGTTGTTAGTGACGTTAATTTGAGCCAAGTGTGCAAATTTAATCAATTCACGTGGAGGCGGCGTAATTTTCTAACGTTGCAATTGCAGTTGCCGAGTTGCCATAAAACGAATGAAGTATCTAACTATCCAGTTACTTACTTAATATTTACACGAAAGGAAGGACGAGAGAAGGACGACAACGTGGGAGAGGTTTTGTTAACTTTCCGCTGCACTTTATAAATCTTAACGCTTTGATTTATATTCCCTATTTTTATTTACTTTACCGGTGTGGTTCATAATTGGATTGTTTATCTGGGATGAGCTCTGCAGTCTTTAAAACTAGAGTCTGTCTAGAGTAAAATGCCAGCTTAATGTTTAGCGTTCATAGAATTGAGATCGAGGAACGAGGATACGAGGATAACAAAAATAATGTTGAGAGCTTTTTCAGTTTTATTATGTAAATACATATTGTGCTAAATATGGGCGAAGAATTAAACGTAGCGCTTTTCTTTGGTTAATTCCAAGTTGAAAATCTTAAAATCTTAATACAAAAATGTTCTGACTTTCTTTGTTTGGTCACATGAGCACCAAAATTGCGATTTTTAGGTTACAAAATATACAATAATAACAATAATTTGAAGTGTTCATTCGACTGGTGTAAATTGGGTAAATAGAAAAATTGTTAACGCCATCGCACCAAATTATAGAAAAATCTAGAAATTTACTAGAAAAAATTTCCTCCACTTGCCTGAGTTGAGTTGAGATTTACTAGAAAAACAATTGCCTCGGTAGCTTGAATCTCTGCTTTGTTGCAGCTTCAATTCGTAAAATTGATGAAAACGGTTCGATTCCAGCAAGTGGAGTAGCAAGTCTAGTAAATTTCAAGATTTTTCTATAATTTGGTGCTATGCCATTAACAATTTTTCTAATAACAATAATCTTTTTCGTTCTAGGGTAGTTGTTTTAAAAATCAAACACATCTACAAAGTCAGTTTTCTCTTAAAATGCATCTAACCAGAAAAACATTTTTTTTGTAAACTTTGACTTACATTTATTTATGAAAAAAAAAACTGACTTTGCAGATATGTGTTTTGTTATTGTTATTGTTTTTGTTATTATGCATATTTTTAACCTAAAAATCATAACTTTGATGATCTCGTGGCCAAACAAAGAGAATGACAACATTTTTTTATTAAGATTTTCAACTCAGAATTAACCAAAGAAAAGCGCCACGCCACGTCTTGTTGTTCCGCCATTTTTAGCACATCCAGTATTGGCAATACTCACGTTCATGCGAAGATCGTAAGTTTTCATGTTTGATGTTTGCTTCCACACCCAGAAACATATTTTATTAGGTGCATTAAACACGATAATATCCGCCAACGACAAGGACACGTTACTGCATGTGCATATTCCCGACATCCCGACTCACCTAATACGAATCGTAAAGAAATGTTGCGTAATTCATCCATGTGCCATGTCCCAATGTTCCACAATTTGCATTTCTCGCGCGTGCTTCGCCGACGCCTTTCACATTTTCATTTCCTTCATTTCGCCGCGCCACCACCCCAATGTCGATTGGTTTCGTATCGTTTCGTCGTGTTGCGTTTCATTTGCAACAGCCGCCGGCGGCGGAAGTGCCGACGAGCCGATTAACAGTCCGACCGCCCAAACGAGAATGTGCGGCCTATCGCTTCTATCAGGAGTGGTTTATCTAGACGTGCTACCTACGAGGAGCATGTGGCTAACTTCATTTGCTTGTGAAAGTGTTTAGACGATGTATGAGTGTCTGTTATCGGTTGCATTGTGTGGGTGGAGAAATGGAACGTTTGTATATAGCTGTGTCGAGTGTGAGAAGCCGGCGTTGCATTAACGATTTAACCCCATTACGGCGCCACGCCATGCCATGCCCCCGCATACCGTTATTGCACATCGCATGGCTTTTGTCCGCATACATGGTCAGAAGGGGCACATCCCCTCTTAACGCTTCACATTGCATTAGGCGTAGATAATTAGGTGTAATTGCCGCGTAAATTGTGTTCGCCCTCGCGCTGATGTTTGTTTCTTTTTGTGGTCTGCCGATAATGCAACAGGAGTTGGAAGCGGCATCTAGTAATAAACAAGATGGCGACGTCATCGCGAGGTGGCAAAGCTCCAGCGACCGGTCTATCTAGTCGAATACACGGCGGAGTCATTGCGCCTGGTTTGACCAAGCCGGGCACGTCGCATCGAAGGCAGAAACGCATGGGACCCGCACCGTTTGCTTCCTTTGAGGACTTATCCGATGAGGTACGAGCTATACAGTGCTTTTCGTTTATCCCCGAACATGGGCCAATGCAGAAGCAGAAAAGGATAACCTCAAAGTACAGATTTGGTGATTGCTCTCAAACCTCTGGGGCGATTTTCCAGTTTATTCCCGTTTTCTCCCAAACAATGCCCCCCGAGGGAAATGCAGTTGACGGCAAAACTCGTCAAAAAGTATGCTCTCAATGTGGACATTTTCAATCCTATACCTTTCGCGTTTCTGTACATTCGGCGAAAAAGTAAATTTTACAATGTTTCCACAATGACAGAGGGTTTTGCCGTCATCTACATTTTCCTCGGGAGCATCGTTCGGGAGAATACGGGCCGGAGTGAACGGCGCCCTCTGGCGACCGCTTAAAAACAGTTTACAAGGCAGATTATTTTTAAGAACAAGAATCCAAAGAGAAAATTCAAATCGCCTCAGTGGTTTGGAAGGAATCATCGAATCTGTTTTTCGAGGTTTTCTTTTTCTGCTTCTGCATTGGACTATGTTCAGAGATAAATGAAATACACTGTATGATAGGTGTAGTTATTCCGTTATTAAATTGTTGCCCTGATTCTTTCAGTTGGAGAGCCCCGAGGATAAAAACGCAGCGAACGTCGTCCGCCTCCCGGGAATCCGCGAGGATGCGACGCCCTGTTCGCCTGCACCCAGCACCGGCGTCGGTGGGGAGATTCGCGCCGAGTTTATCTACACCGGAATAAGCCTCATCGGCGCACCCTCGACGCCCACCGTCGCTGGCCGCACGCCCACCAGTCCGACGATCGGTGAGCAGCCCAAGCACACCCTCACACCCCGCATAGATATCTCACGCGCGAGTAGCAGTTCGCACCACGACAGCAAGGAGAGCACACCCGATAAGGAGGAGGTGGTGCGCATTGGACTCGAGGAGGGCGCCGTCGACCTGCGCTCGTCGACCGAGGAGATGGCGTTCGCCGGCGCCGGCGATTCGAGTAAGCCCCACTCCAAAGCACCGCACAAGCCACCACCGCCACCGCCGGCACAGCCACCGCCCCCGCCGCCGCCACGCGTCCACTCACCCCACCACGACCATCAACTGCACGAGGACTCCTATCACAGTCACAATCGCAAAGATTCGCAGAGCTCCGAGCTGGGCCTGCTGTGCATATCGGGGCGGACGTCGCGCCTGAGCAGCATCGGGTCGCAGGGGTCGGCGCAGAGTCGCGTGTCGAACGCGAGTCATTTGTCTGTCGTTTCAGGCGCGTCGCGATCCCCCTCACCGCACAAAATGCTGTTGGAGACGTCGTTCTGCGGCACCAAGCCGAAGCGCGGCCAGCTGAGCATCGATCTGTTTGAGGGCAAGGACCAGGACGAGGGGACCAAGGAGCTGGAGAAGGCTCTGCTGCAGCGCGTGCAGGATCCCACCCAAGCGCTCATTGCCGAAGGGGTGGACATCACGCCGCAGTCGCCCAAGTCCGTCACACGCTCCCCGATCGTGCACGAGCCGGAGGTGATCATCCGCAAGGTGCTCTCCCCGCCGCCACCGCCGGTGAGTAGCGCCGACGCGAATCCGAAACCCAAAGCTTTAAGTAGACCTCTAGATAAGGTTACGATTACAATTGACAAGGCCGCATCGGTGGAGGAGGCGCCCGACGACGTGCAGCGACCCAAACTCCCCAAACACATCGTCTCCGATTCGGGCACGGAGTTCATCTACATCCCGCTCAAGGGTCCGCTGCCGGATGACCCGCCTGGCTATAAGGACAGTTCCTCGACGACGAATGGGATGCACGCCAAGACGAAGGTGCGCGAGACCAAGTCAGCGAGCGGGATCAGCGCCAGGGACAGGGACAGCAAGGAGCGCGAGAAACGTAAGTCCAAGTCGGCGTCACCCTCACCGGCAATGACCAGGCACTATCAGTCGGCCGGGCCATCCCACGCGCACCATCGGGCCTCGGCCGACGAGCCCAAGTACATCCGCATTCGACTCAAACCCGATCACCTCTATGATGATTTCGACCCCAATGCGCCAACGCCCGACCACCAGCCGGCGGACATGCACAAACCCGAATCCCTCAACTTGCAGAGCAAGTTCGACGAGATCACCGTATCGCCAGGCCAACCCCAGCAGTGTACCACCACACAAAAGTCGCGTTATCTCACGCACGAATCTCCCAAACCCAAATCCCCATCGCCGTCTTTATCGCGCAAATCCTCCTTCGCCTCGCTGTTCAAAAGTCGCGAGACGATAAGCCCCGAGTCCCCGACGCCAGCGGGACGAAAACCCCGCGCGAAGGAGACGCCCAATCGACGGAGTCGCTCGAAGAGTCGAGATCGCAGCGCAGGTGGTGGTCGCTCCAGTACCGAAAGTATCGATAGCAAGGGCAGATCGATGTTCTCTCTGTTCTCAAAGCCACGCAAGGCGTCCAGCCGACAAAGTTTGGATCGCTCGCCCGGCCCGGATTTGCCCAATCTGGAAAATCTAGCTCAAAATATTCAGAACACCTCGAAGAGTAAAAGAACTCATTACGAATCACCGCTGCAGGGCGAAAGCATTCGCATTCCGCTCCACTCGCCCACGTATTACGAATCGAAAAGTTTCTTCGAAAGTTTCAAGACCTCCAGTCAGGACAGCCAGGAGACTGTCATTGAGGTGAAGACGAACGCGAAGCGCCGGGATGAGCCCGATGAGGGTATTAGTGCGAGCGCTACCAGCGGCACCATTCGGCAGAGCAGTACTAGCAGCGAAAACATTGTGTTCAGCACGAAGTTGGGCAGTAACAATGACATCTTCTCGACGAAACTGCCCAAGCATCAGGAAATCATCGAAACGACGACTGCCATCGTAGAGTACGTTAAGGAACGCGTCACTTCGGACGATGAGGATTTCCTCAGGCGTCGCCCCACCAAGCAGGTGACGAGTGAAAAAATAGGAACGCCGCTGAAGGAGAGTCCCGACCAGGTCGACTTGAAAGAGCGCCGGATGAGCTCGTCAGCTAGCGGCGATTCGAGGAAGTTCCGCCTTGAAAAGTCCAAGCGCATCGAATCCAACGAGCAATTACCGGTGATTGCCACCATCAGCCTATCGCAGTCGACCAGCAGCAGTTCGTACATCCCAAAGAGCGACAGCAGAACCCGCATCGAACTTGAACCGTCGTACCAAGACGAACCTGTTGAATCCACCCACAGCATGAGCTCGCCGGTGTCGATTAAGACGTCAGTCTCGCGGGACTCCTCGCGAGAGAAACCACTGTTGCAGCAACAGAGCTCCGACGATATTCCCATCATTGCCAAAGAGAAGCTCAAGCTGGCGGAACTGAAGAAATCCGAGGAGCATTACTCGTCCGAATCGGAGCGCGAAACCGACTTGGAGCGGCGTGAGAAACCGCGGCCGGAGGAAGCGCTCCAAGAGATGGAGCCGGAGAGGAAAGGCTTGGTACTGCAACAGGATTCATACGAGGACGAGCTACCGTACATACCGACCACACTGCCGCAGGAGCGCTCCATGGCTGTGCCCATCATCCCCGTGAGGCATCGCTCCAGCATCGACGTGAAAACCTGCACGATCGAGCGTCCACGAAGCACCACGCCCATCAAACCCACACTGGAGGGACACTACAGGGACGCGGACAAGTCGTCCCGCATCAACCGGGCGGAGAAGCTCAAAATCTCGCTGCCCAAGCAGGACGAGGCGCAGCCAAAGGTGAAATCACCGCGGCGGAAATTCTCCGAGGATGGGGCATTCAGTGCGCCTGTGTCAGCCGCGCCGGATTGGTTCGACTTCAGCAAAGCCTCTACGTCCGTACCGGGGCAGGAGGAGCAGCCGCCACCACTGCCACCCAAAGGGCTGCAGAAGGAGTGGATCAATTTCGAGGAGATCCCCGAGAAGCGGAAGGCCCCGAAGCGCATTCAGACGATACCCAGTCGCGGCAACATTGAGGTCCCCGAGACGTTGGTGCAAGCGCAGGAGAACGTCATTTACACGTACGTTAACCCCGAGGACTGCAAATGCGAATGCCATGAGCGGCCGCTGCGACAACCACCACCGCCGCCGGCGCCGCCGCCCAAGTACGGACAGAAGCGCGATGACCGAGAGCAACATGCCGAACATTGTCTTCAGCATCGAAGAGCAGCTGAGGAGGAGGAGGACGAGGACTTGCGCGAGGATGAAATGCCCCTGTTGGACGACGATGACGAGGAGCGGGAACGGGACAGGGACAGGCTGAAGCCGGATAGCCGCAGCGTCATTAGGTATGTAAATTAGTTAATTAAAACATGCCTAAGGGTAAGGTGTAGAGGAGGGTGCACTGGCGCGCTCGTCTGTAATATGTAGGGTCAATTTGGGGCGTAAAACAGGGCGCGTAAAGCAGGGAAAGTGGCGTGTAGAGTGATAATGAATGAGAAACTTCTGAAAGCATCCGAAGAAGTTTGTCGCCATTGGTCCGTAGGGCCGAAGTGAGTGCGTTAAAACTGAGCTTGTGTTATCATAGACTGCATAGACATAATAGGGGATAGTTTTCAAAACAATTTCCTTTAGATAATAATTAACTCCATGCGTAACTTAGCAAATAAAAATACGGCGTCTTTTGTAGCAGCTGAACTAGCTAGAGCTAGAGCTAGAGCATTGAGGACCTCGTGATGCCAAACGAAGACTTTCTCAGCACTTTGGTATTAAGATTATCGTATTCCTTTGACATAAACTACAAAACTACAAAGTTAGCTGATGTTTTTCCGCAAATGTTAGTTCACCCTGTATTCCCATAGAAAAGGAAGCCAAATTAGAAATTTTAGAAATTCTATTTTTACAACTTTACAAATCAATTAATTGGTGATTATGGATTCGTAGGCACATTATTAGACATTAGACGTTATTAGGCGTTATTCGTCGAATTTTGCGGCTTTGTGCATGCGTGGAGCATTGGTTTCTAATTTTTAATTAATTTAATGTGGCAATTTGGGTTTTATGTTATAGCATAGCCTTTGCAATGCAGTGTTAAAGCAGAGCAATCACTCAAGGGTGTGGTATGTTTGAAGCTTACACATTTCAAATACCTCTTGCTGAATTTGGAACACCAACAATATTTGCGTAAAATTTACAGGAAAAAAATTGGAAAGAAAATTAATATTAAAAGTTCAAGTCAGGTTACAACATTATTCCAAATTTGAAATTTTTCATCAATTTGCAGTTAAATAAGATAAACATATTTTCTAAAGATTTATGTAACAAATATTTTCCTATTACACTACTTATTGATGTTCAATCAAAATGATCTTGAAGGTCGGTTATACAGGGTGTGCTAAAAATGATAGAAGAAGTACACGTGGCGCTTTTCTTTGGTAAATGCTGAGTTGAAAATCTTCATACAAAAATGTTGTTTACTCTCTTCGTTTGGTCACACGATATCATCAAAGTTGCGATTTTTAGGTTACAAATATGCATAATAACAACTTTATTTTTGGTTCCACAGCAGCTGTTTTAAAACTAGAAGACTTCTGCAAAGTCAGTTTTCTCTTAAATAACATGAAATCAGCATTTTTATTTTGTTGTAAACTTTGACTTAAATGAATTTGAATTAATTCATTTCAACGTTGTTAACCATTCTGGTTAAATGCTATATTTAAGAAAAAAACTTACTTTGTAGAAGCATTGCATTAATAAATCAGCTGCTGTTGAATTTTATTATTATGCATATTTTGTAACCTAAAAATCACAGCGTTGATGACCTCATGTGACCAAACGAAGAGAGATAGAACATTTTTAGAGAAATATGCTCCAAGATGAAGATCGGATGATGCATTAAAACAAAAGGGAAGTTACAGAGGTGCTCTACGCTAGAATCTACTCTCCCCTATTACAGCTGCATTTAATAACGACATCGTAATTTGTGTTAGTTATGTGACTTACAATTTACAGCACTTACGTTTCTCGTATCCCGTGTGTTACGCACATGTAGCACTCGAGAAACATTCTCATTCGTATTTCTCATGCCTTGTGCCGCTTGTACCCCAGCTCAAGTCAAAGTCACGATACTCATGACCAATGAGCTTGAACATGATGATGATGTTGCAATGAACCGTTTTCTTGCTGCTCTTCTTGCTTATTTCTCAGTCCCATAGTAAAATTTAACCGCAACGTTTAATGTTTCTTTATTTATTGTGTTTACTGTGTGCCTCTGTGCCTGGGCCAGTGTCAGTAGGACCGCGGAGAGGTTGGCGGTTTATGTATGTATATATGTACAGAGTGATCGAAAATGATTGAAGCGCAGTAAAATTTCGCGCCATATTTCAAATATGATTTTAAATTGTGTAAATGTTTTGTAAGTTTTGAAATCACCCGCGAAAAGTGCAGTTCAGCTTCAATCATTTTCGATCGCTCTGTACATACACTATACAGGGCCTTCATAAATGTCTGATTAACACGTGATCAAATTTTGAATACCCGCGCAATTTTTTTTCGTTTTCAGGTTGGGGACCCTGTGTATTTGGTTACTTCTTGGTAACTTTGTAAGGCGGGAAATTTAAAATATGTCAATATCCATTGACTCCCTTGCCAGTTACTTATCGGGGGTTATATTTTTATATTATAGCCAACTGCTGCTGGGCGCGAAATTCAAAATTTGATCACGTGGTCATCAGACATTTATGAAGACCCTGTACATTCACTGGTTGTAATCAAGGGCAAACACAGCGTTGGCTCCCCTGCATTAATACTTTAGATTTAGAATTTAGAATTGAATCGCTTATGCTACTATATGCATGAGAACTGCGCTCTGAGTAAATACAGCCGCACATTGTAAATATTTTCAATTAATTACGTTGGAAACACGCGATACGCGATGTAGCTGAAAGTATTTATTACGCTATTTATATCACGATCATGGATCGAAAATGAAAGTGCAGGGCCTCGAACGTCGAACCGAATCGCCTTCAAGTACAAAACAGAAAACATTGCTTTTGATGAGAAAATTTCAATTTTAAAATTTGCTGTTTTTGTTCTGTTGAAAACTTGAAATTGACGGCATGGGCAGCTGAAAGCACCGATAAGGCTTTTGTTGACCTGGCCCTTATCGCGCATTTGCATGCGTGGCGATGCGTGCTGTCGCTGCGTGCTGAAGATTACCACCGGAAGTGCATTGCCAACTTACCGCTTCGTCAAGTCTTGTTGGCTGTTCGGACAGCTGAATATTAAGTGCGGCGACGACGAATTAAATCGACAGGAAGCACCAAAAATTTATGATAACTGTCATTCTACCATTACTCATATTTGTAGAGGAAACATATACAGGGTCTTCATAAATGTCTGATTACCACGTGATCAAATTTTGAATTTCGCGCCCAGCAGCAGTTGGCTATAATTTAAAAATATATCCCCAGATAAGTTACTGGCAAGGGAGTCAGGGGATATTGACATATTTTAAATTTCCCGCCTTACAAAGTTACCAAGAAG
>JARJDQ010013176.1:0-10605 GCA_030264215.1 Geostiba sp. GC000077 | reverse complement strand
ATATCAAATGGGATGGCCAAATATTCAGCTCCTTCTCACCGCAAAATACTTCCAAACATGCAGAACTTCAAACAGGAAGAATTCGCTATTTTTTCAATTGTCACGCAATAATTTTAGATTCTAAATAGTTAGGAGATTATTTAATCTTAATTCTAAAGTTTATTTCTTTATTATTGATTGGTTAGATTATTAGTTATTTTTAGTTTAATGATTTTTATGAAAATTAAGCCGTTATTTGTGAATTAAGCACATCATAGTGTATGCCATGTTGGTTCGCATGTTTGGAAGTATTTTGGGGACAGAAGGAATTGAAATGTTGACTTTTTCGTTAGATATTCCTCCAGGTACACTTTCAGTGAATTGACTGCACAAAATCGCATTCATTAAACTTATTTCGTTTAAGAGATATGAATTATTTTCGGAAGAAATGCAAATGACAAATGGCGCCATATAAATTTGTTCCGCAAATTTATACACACCCTGTATACAACCATACAAACATACAAACCTATGTTGCCTTTTATTTACGAGGGAGTTCATTTAACGCTGAACACTAAAAAGAACTATGGGCCGTTTGATCTTAGTTTTCAAGATATAGCTTCTTTAGGTTTTTTTTATTAAGCACGTGCTTTCTTTTACTAAACGCAAAATAACTCAAAAATGAGAACAACCACAATTATGAAATTAGCATCATTGGAAAGAGCGTTAAATTTCCTTTAATTTGATATATTTCACAGTGTTTGTAAGATGCAAAAACAATAAAATACAAGGGATTTTGCAAGAGAACCAAAAAATTATTTTGAATAAATTATTGGCGATTTTCAATGAGCAATAACTCATAATCTTTCATAATTGTGAAATAAAATTTTCATCGTGGTAAGTTGGCAAATATCATGCACTTGCCAGCGATGCTATTGTATGTACAAAATGTTAGTAAATTCATTACGTAATCAACAAATGTATCACACATCCGTAAAATTAAAATGTTTGTGGAGGCGCCGGGAGACCACGAATATATTTACCATTTGAAACTTTGAAACAAAACATTTCAAACCCCGTCTATTACTACATAAAAACCTATATTTCCTGTACTAATACTGATATCATTAATGTGAAAATAGCAATTGAAAAATAACACATTTAAATAGTTTAAGGAAACTGCATGAAAGTGGAATTCAAAACCGTGAGGTTTCGTTGCTGTACACAAAGAAGCCAACATGCATGTCGAGGGGTAGCTCCTTCATGGGCGTCGCAATCGTCGACTGCTATCCAGCTGCATTGGTCTTCGCCGTGGGCGTAATGATCGCATTCAGCATTTTCGCGCTGGAGCTGTTTGCGCATCAATTTGCGCGCGTCGGTTGTCGCTTTGCGCTGCCACGATTTGGAAAACCAGCAAGACAAATACGAAGGCAATCGCGCGCATTATTTATTCAGCGGCGCGCCGGAAGAGCGGAAAATAGGGCGCGCATTCAATCAATTACACTTTCACGACATTAACTGACATCTTCAAGAGACGTAATTTACGTCAATAATGCAAATTTTGATGGAATATGATCAAAGACGCACTGGAACACTAAGCAAACACAACCACCAAGAAAAACACTAAGATTACAAAGAAATATTAATGCAAACCGCATGAATGTGGTATATTTAGGAGGAAAAATATAGTGTTTAGATTTAGTGTCCAACCCTCCACGTGTCCACGTGTCCACGAAACACTTTAACTGGCATGAAGATGAATTTCATCTGTAGTTTGGCTTTGATTTTTAGTTTTACACAATTAGCAAGTGTAAATATGCTTTTTCATGATAATCATGATTTCAAAGCACAGGAAATCTCCTTGAGAGTACAAGTGCCTCTCACTGATGGAAGCACTGAGCAGCATCTCGTCGATAAAAGGTAAGCCATGCTTTAAATCCTTTAAACCCCTTCAAATTGCACTTACACACATTGTTAACAATGCTAACATCGATAACTTCTCCATACTTATAATTTCAGGGCAAAGTTAATCGATAACGCTGTGAAATTAAACTATCCGCTGCTTGAAGGCTTCAAATTTATGTTCAACCTATCAATTGACTTTAAAATCGATTACTGCAATCATACTGTTGTAAAACGTGCAAAGAACGATGCCATCTTGGAAAAATGCGTGTGGAGCAACATATTAGCGGAAAACGTGGACATTTCTTTATTTCCAATATTAATGACACCGGAAAATGTTAAAATCTTCGATTTTCCAGGCGTATCTTCATTTGTGCGCACAAAATTCTTATTTTTACAGCCGAAATTATCCCTAATAATGAATGTGTACACTTTGCCATTTACTACTGGCGTTTGGTTTGCTTGTTCAGGACTCGTTGTCCTTGTGATTGGGTTCCTGTACATTGCTACCAAGTGGCGATGGCATAAACACTCCCGAGAGGATGAAGAGTACAGCATTTTGTTTACGAAGAAATTTGAAGCAAGGGAAGCTAGAAATGCAGACCAAGGCGACAAAGCGAGTGAAATACCAGACTCGCTGCTTGAAGTGTCTTTTCTGGCTGTTGGTGCGATTACCCAGCAGGGGGCAGAACGTGAACCTGGTGGGTTGCAAGGCCGTACAATCAGTTGGTGCATGTTCCTCGCCTTCATGTTTTTGTACTCGGCGTACGCTGCAAATATTGTGGCATTGTTGCAAGCGACGAGTTCGGGGATTCACAGCGTGCAGGATTTGGTGGCGAGTCCAATGGATGTTGGTATTCATGATAGTAGTTTAATGCAGAGAGTAATTCCTGTAAGAAATAAACAAAACACACACTTAAACTTGAAATTAATGTATGATTTCCTAGGAAGTTATTGGTGATGATAAATCTGCAATTCTGAAGAAGGCGAGGGTGCAAAATGAAGACTCTGTTGGTTTGTTCAGGTTTACTGATAAGTATGAAGGGGTGGCAAGGATGCGATCAAGAATGTTTGCGTTTCACGTGGAAAGTTATATTGGATACACTTTAATCGGTATAAAATTGAATGTTTGATATACAGAGCGCTTATTTTTAAAGTATTCATAGCACAACGGCCGTGAATCCAGAAAACATCACGTTTTCTTTTTGTTTTTCAGTCAAATGAAGTGTTCATACTGTAATTTCAACTTTTCAACAAGCCAACAGGTTATGGGCCCAGTACCTGTACGCTTTTATTGCAATAGACTTGTTCACAGGGGTATTACGAAAACAATATATGTTGTTCTTTGTGAAAAGTTACATATAGGATTTTTTTTGAAGCCTCCTAAGTGGTGAAAAAAATTATTAACCGATGAGTCACACTACAAATCGCTTAGGGAAGTTTAGTTTTCACTAAAAGCATGTTGGCTGCTCTGCCACACAAATAAATGCTAAAGAGGAAGCATTCACTCAGCGAGACCTATGCAACCCATCCAATACAATCTGTATGTGTGGTTGCCTACAGCTTATCTGACAAACAATGAGTCATCCAGTCCAACAAGCTCTAGTGACAGAATTGAATAGTTTAAATAATTAGAACTTTTACAACATAATTTTTAGGTAAACGGGGTCATAATTGCATTTTCTTTGACTGCATCACAATTTTATTCGATTTTAAAATGTCACTGAACAAGTCTATTGATGGAATCCAGCGAAATGATTCACGTCCTGTGTGGCATTGTCTTTTTTGATATGAATCGCTTTAAGTTAAACGCTTTGTATAAAGATGAAATGTATTGCTTTTTAGAGGAAACTTTCGATGAGTTTGAAAAATGTGGCCTGCAAGAAGTGCAATTCCTATCATTTCCTGCCGATTTATACTTTGCCATTAAAAAGAACTCGCCATTGTTTGAAATGTTTAAAATAGGGTGAGATATTTTAAGAACTGCGTAAAAATTGTGTTCGTGTACATTTTACGCTTTATTGATTCCAGTTTCATAAAATTAAGGGAAACAGGCATCCATCATCGTGAATCAACCCTCCTACATACACCAAAGCCTTATTGTTGGACCGTGGACTCAAACTTCAACAGTGTCGGTCTTATTGATTGCTACTTTGCCGTGGCACTCTTTGCTGGAGGAGTATTTTTATCGTTTGGCATATTTCTCGTTGAATTATTCCTGGCACGAATGCATTTTAAATGTCTTAGCTCTTAGATGTGTCTAATAACCTGTTTAACCTATTTAAGGATTGGTAGGATGGTAGGAGTGGTGAAATAAATAATTCATAACACAAATGTATTTACCAACAAAGATTTCGTAAAAAGTAACATATGATAACATCAAAAAGTTGTGTATATCCATTTTAAAACAGTCGAACGTGCAAAATTTCGATGAGGGATGAAATGTTGTATAAAACATTGCTCAAGGTTTTTTGTTACATTGTTGCCTAAAAACAGGATTATTCTTTAGTTATAGCTATAGTTATCGTTTATCGTTATAATTGATATAAATGCAGGCCGAACAAACCGCATATAAATATGACTAGAATTGTGTTTGTTTTATTTTGTAATATCGAATGATTGATAAGCTGACTGGTAGTGATCTAGACTAGAATTACGTTATTCCAAGACGTTCCAAGTCCTTCAACGGTTTGAGCGGGCGTGCTGCCCAATATTTGACGCTTTTTAACGCTAGGCTTTGATTCTGTATCTTTTCCAAGTCGACAATCATCGGATACACACGCTGTTCGATCCATTCCAAGATGGTAAAGTTGTCGAACACGTTTTGCATGGCGTCGAAAGCTGATCGCGCAACAGAAACAGCTCCATGGTGCATTCTGGGTAAATCAGCTACAAGTTCGTCGATGCGAAGCGGCAAGCTGTAGTTGTGACGCACATTGTAGTCCGTCATCCATCCCTTGTGCCTTGTGGTCGATTTAATATAGTCGTTGACTTCGTTCTCCGTGGAGTAGAGGCGATATGTGATGCGGAAGAAGGGACTGCCAGGAAACATGCATCTGCCGAGTTTGTCCCAGAGATGTGGATCAACATCAAGGTTGATGAACGGGGTGTTGCGGCCGTATTGCGGGCAAGAGAGCGCTGACATCAATGCAGCTTTATGCGACGCGTTGAAGTAGCCATTCGACACAGCGAGTAGTGACAGCGCCAAGCTGGGAATGGCTGCCGGCAGTAATTCGCAAAGCACAGCAAAGTGATCGTAACGCTGCCAGCCAGTAAGCACAACACCTCGAAAACCTCGCTTGAAGTATCGCGCCTGTTGCGACATGACGTCCAACCAACGGAGATTGTTTTCAAGATGGCGGCGAGCATCGGGGACATAGAGCGTTTCGCCGAACGCACCTTTGAAGGCCGACGCGGTCCAGGCAGTGGTGAAGACTGCCGAATACTTCTCCCAGACTTGCGGCTGCACAAAGCGGTAGATATCTTCGGCGTACACCCAAATCATGGGCTCCACAAGAGCACCGAGTTGAATGTCGAGCATGCTTTGCGTGCTGAGGTGACGCAGCATGTCGTCCCAGATGATGAGGCGTATTGAGGGATGGCGTTCGTGCACCAGGTTCGCAACGTTCTGAATGTGCCGCAGGAAGAGGGTGTCGTGCAGCTCCAAGCGGCAGAGTTCACATTCGCCCATTTGGAATACTTCGTCACAGCCGATGTGGAGATATTTTGATGTTGGGTGCATTTCCAACACCTAAAACCCGTTTATTTTAGAGTTAGACCAAAACCTCAAATCAATCAAATCATTCAATTCACTTGCCTGATTGACAACTTCTGATATAAAATCCATCGAACCATTGCGACTGGGACACAAGGACTGCGGACTTCCCGGTATCTCCCTGATATTCACAAATGTCCTATGCTTCAATGCAAACTCAACATGCCCGAAGGTTTGCACCAATGGGATAACGTCCAGTTTCAACATCTCGGCGTGTTCGAGAAAGTCTTTGATTTCTCCGCGGGTGTAGGCGTTTTTAGCGGCGATGTGTTTTAACGGCCCTTGGTACGGAAACATGTCTTCATACTCTGCAACAAAAAAAGTCACTTAGAAATTAGAGACATTTTAACGTTGCATTAGCAGGTAACATACCTAGTAATATGCCAGTTGCACCAAGATTCTTCACCAAGCTCAAAACCTTCTTCAAATAGACAATTTTCGGGGGAGCACCCTTGAGATCAAAATGCACGAGTCGGGCTTTCGGCACATAGGGATTATGCGGATCCAAACTCACAAAAGGAATCCCCAGTTGTCGCTCACTCTCTCGATCGTGATCCACATCGTTGTCCTTGTACTTTTCCTTCGCCCGCAGATACGAACCATCAAACGCTTCGCGCTTCACCTCGTTCGAGGAGCTTTTCGTTGGGTCCAACGCCTCGCGAGTTTGTCGCTGCACTCTGTACGAGTACTGCAACCCCAGGATGAGGATGGTAAGGAGAAGCGAGGCGGCAAGGACAGAGGACTTCTTCCTCCACAGCGTTAGCAACAAGCGTTGCGCGTAATTATACATTGTTAACACCTTCTATCACTAAAAATTGACTCCGGTACCGGCACCAAGGAAGAACATGACCGTGTCAGGTACTCAGGTCATTTTCTCATTTATATACATTGTTATTAACAAATGTTGTTTCTTCACTCTTTATTTTTGATTGCGCTTGTATTCACTGCTTGTTTAGTTGTGTTTAGGCTCAGTCGCTTGGATGATATGAACGTCCGGCGAGCCGCAGGCCGCCAGTTGAATGAATTAACTATTAATAGCCGAAACACCGAGACTGTCGCTTGTGGTCACAGCTCGGCACAATGCGAAATCGGTGTGCTGTTGTGCGCCTCTTCAGCGCTTCACTTTCTATTCGAAGACTTGTATAATTTCACATTTGCATGTCGCGCATTCCTGCCAACGCCGGAGCGCTCCGCACACGAACAAAAACAACCCCTCAGTGTGCCAGTGGCCACGACTCACCCTTTGCGCTTGCAATCTATCGGTTTTCACCCCCAGGCAGGGAAAACGCATGCGCTTCACGCCCCTTTTGCAATGCCAAGGTATAATAAATGGGGGACGGAAACCAGGAATGAGGAGGTAATGGAATACGGTACGTGTGTGCGAGTTGCACGACGGCTAGACGCTTTTTTATTCATATAATCGTATTTTCCTGCGGTGTTAATCTTACACCAGCTCTTATATCTACGTGCTACGTGCGTGTTATGAAATTATCGATTTGGATCGTTTAGATGTGATGTGTTTTTTGTTGCAACATAAGCAACATTGAAATGCTGGTTCTGGTTCTGGTTCAAGCGCTGTGTTCGTTGAGCCACTTCGCCGTGGATAGAATGAAGCCGATTTCATTTGGAATTTGCGCCAAGGGGTGATTATCCTCGTAGACATTCATGCTGAAAAGTGAAAAATATCCGATACGATACAAACCAGATGTTACCTTGCTAAATTATAAAGCAATTCATAGTATTCATACCTAACAGGAATATTATTAGCCTTCAATCGATGATAGTAATCCATGCCTTGGAATGGCGGCACGCGAAGATCCTTCGTCCCAATTTGTATCAAAGTTGGGGCCGTTACCTTGTGCGCGTGTACAATCGGCGACTTTTGTCGCATCGCCAAGAGAATATCATCTTTGATAGCACCAACCTGAGTAAACGAAAATCCTGCCTCGACGTAACACCAATCAGGGATGTCACTCGCAGCGGACATGGTCGAAATGTCCGTTACAGGATTCCTCGCTACCACAGCACGCCACATGTCAGGAAATTGCCCGCTCAGGTGCGTTACTAAAAATCCGCCGTGCGATCCACCCACAAGCGACACTCGCCTCGAATTCAGCCATGGAAAACGTTTCAAAGCTGTGTTCGTTGCTAAAATGCAATCAGCCACGTCGGCAGTGCCGCATTTTCCTGGAAGAAACGCCAAGGATTTCTGTCCGGCACCGATTGATCCACGATAGTTGACTTGAATGACTGCATAGCCAAGAGATAAAAGCAATGCATTTTCCAAGGTGAACGCATTGAAGGACTGGCTGTGTGGACCACCATGAGGGAATATTATCAACGGAACTGTGGCATTCTCTCCTGATTGCGGTCCAATGTAAATTGCAGTGAATTTATCTAATGTGTAACATACGAGGGTAATTTGTTAATTATATCTGTAAACCTTCTGAATATAGACAACTCATTGTACATGCTTACCAACTTCCTCGCCATTGTTATGCGACAATTCCAAATATTCAAACTTTCTATCCTTCAATGTATCCACAACGTTAGTGGAGGAAACTTGCTCCAAACTAATGCTGTTCTCCTCTCCAACGGGCGGTAAAGAACCACGAAGCAAAACGTCCTGCTGGAAGTAATTCCGGCGATTGATGAGGACATTGTCTTCAAAGACGTCCATGATCAGTTGGCTGCCTACATCGCATTCCAATTCAGTTAACTGACCGGATTCTAAATCAGGAAAAACCGAAATACATTTTACAAATTTTACCAAGTAATCATTTCGTGTAAAAACTACCGAAATCCAAGACATAAGAAGTAATCGCGTTCTTCCTAAATGTAGAAAACAACATTCGGCCATCCAGCGCCCAACAACGCTCGGGAATTATCACATTATACAATCCGTAGAATAATTTCCCACCGCAGATTTCCCGCGACACATCCACCGCGTCAACAACAAGTTTTATTTCGGTCTAAAACATTCAGCTATTAAAATGGAAGAAGAAAGGTTTATATTTATAACCTACATTTTCTGTAAGTGGAAGTTTTGCTTTGTGCAACTGCATGCAGTTCAAATGCGGGCCACCAGCATTGCACTGCAGCCACACGATGTGCGCGCCATCTGGTGTCAACATCGGTGACAAAACTGTTTTGTTTTTCAACTTTGAAGACTCCTCTGAAATCAACAACTTGTAAATGCAATAAAAATTGTGCATCAAAGAAAATTACCGTAGGAACCTTCCAACGTCAAGGTAAACAAGGAACTGCGTCTATTTCCGCAGTAAATCAAGCCTAATTTACGCGGCTCTGTGTAGATACAAATGCCAATGATTTGCTTGCCATCAGCCGTCCAAAATGGCTCCGCAACACAAACATTTTCAGGTATTCCATCAGGAATAGTAAACTCATCCGTTTCCATGTCGTAGATAACAATAATCGACGAGATTTTACCGACAAGCGCTTCGCCCCAGTCCTGTCTGTAGGTTTCAATCTATTTTATAATTAAAGAATAAAATAATTAATTGAAAGTATTTGCAGCCAGTTGAAAGGCAAAACCTGTATGATATCCTTCTCAACATTATTGTCTTGAGTTTCAAAGTCTTTCTTTGGCTTTGGACGCTTGTTCATAGGCTCAATTTTGGGCACCTTCTTCTCAGCAACGAACAGAATCTTACCTCCAAGCGGCGACCACTTAAAACTTGCAAACACCTCTAAAATGTGTTTTCTTTTAAATAAGTAAAAAAGTACAATTTAATGGTTGTTATCACTAGCATTACCATCAGTGTAGACTTTAGCATGTAAATCCAGAGTTGTTAAGTCAACAGACCTAATGAGTGAGGTCTCATTCCAAATTTCAAGATATTGTGCTGGTTCTTTGTCCTTTTGTTCAACATCTCGAAGAATAGCTTGATACTTTTTACAAGGTGACACAGCATGCAGAGATCTAAATACATGAATAATTTAAGCACACTTGGGATAGTATTCAGGGTAATTAGTAACTCACTGGGTGGAAATGTCTACAGGTGGCAAAGAAGTCCATTTATGAGTTTCAGATGGCAAAAAAGTGGTTTGAAACTTGCTGGGCTTGCCAAGCTCAAGATTTCTTTCAGACCAACAAGCCTGAAGCACACTGCTATTAAGATATTTTGCTTTCACCAGTGCAGGCACTTGTGCAAGGCATTTGTAAGTGTTGAGGATGATTTCACTCTGAAATGTTATTTATTGAACTATGAATTTATGAAATTAATCAAATTAGAAAAGTTAAAATTACCTTAGCTGGTGACATTTTGCAGCTCAAGCTGTGGTACAAGCAACTTTGAACAAAGTTTGATGCTTTATGGGGTTCAGGTTTATATTCCACGTTATCTAAACCAAACAAAGCGATAGCTGTAAACGAAACACGAGGAATTCAACAAACAAAAGATAAATAAATGAATTGAAATGAATGTTTGCGGTTGTTTGCGCTTGTTTGCTTCGAAAAGAGGGAAAAGAATGAAAACATGAAAAGATTGATGATAACTGTAACCTTGAACAGCTGTTGAAGAGTTCAAGTAGTGACATCTGTTGTAATATTTGAAATATATTAGTCATTTTTGTTTGATCTTCACTTGATACTTGTATTATTTTGTTGTTATTAAACTCTATAAATTAAAAATGTATCCATTTACAAGAGTTTCAGACGATGGCCTCTGGCCGAAACATTAAACTCTATAAATTAAAAACGTATCCATTCACGAGAGTTTCAGACGATGGCCTCTGGCCTAAACATGTTAAACTCTATAAATTAAAAATGTATCCATTCACGAAATATTATAAACATGGATTTCGTACACAATAATAACAAAATGGAGCGTTGTAGCCGAAGTAGCATGGCCGCTAGCTACGACGCAAGAGGTCCCGGGTTCAAATCCCGGGGTGACCGATATGTCGCATAGACATTTTTCGGTCAC
>JARJDQ010013175.1:0-15219 GCA_030264215.1 Geostiba sp. GC000077 | reverse complement strand
TTGCCCTGACCCAATAGAGATGTTCTCTCCATTTTGACCGTATGTCAGTCTCATTTCACGCGTGCCAGAATCACATTTTGCGACATTTCAGTTGATGACGTCATTATATCTCGTCTCACCAACAATTTCACGTCGCGAGAATCGTCTCCCAGAACTCTAACCTACAATAACGTCATGTTAGATTGACTAATAAAGACTTGCATTACAAGTGAAAAATAATTATTGTGATTGTTCACATCATTTGCAATTGTTCACAGCCACACAAAGCAAGCCTTCCCAATTGTCTCCAGCTGCACAAAGACTTCCGCGTATCGTGGGAGATCTTCGGCCCGGCCGTCACCTTCGAAATGTCCGGGCAAGTGAAAGAGGACGAGTACATCGCCTTCGGTTTATCCGGCGCACCGGACAAGTCGCAAATGATGGGTGCCGACGTTGCGGTTGCCTACATTGACGGGCTGCAAGGCCATGTTGACGATTACAACATCACCGCGCTTTCGCCGGTAAATTAACCTCAATTATGCGCTAGCGCTACATAAATCTATTTCTTGATCGTTGCCTCGCAGTGTGTTAAAGTGCTCGGCCAGTACAAAGGCGTCTGCAAGGATGAAATGGTCGGCGGGCAGAACAACAATCAACTGCACACCGCGACGCGTGACAACGGCATCAACACGATTACCTTCCGCCGCTCGTTGATCTCCTCCGACCATGGCGACAAAGAGGTGCCAACTGATACGGAGGCATACATTGTCTGGGCGATTGGACGCCTCGATGACAACAAGGAGCCCGCCTTCCATGACATCTACCCGAAGTCGGATATCAAGGTGAATTTCAATCGCAGCGAGCCGATCAACAACTGCTTTGGGTTCACAAGCGATCGGGAGGTGCTGTTGGAGCCGTGGGAAAAGGGACAAATCTTCGACAGGACGATACGCACCTTCAACGCGTACATTGGACCGTCGGGAGGGAAGAAAGGATATCAAACGATTGCGAGCCAACCGGCAACCAGTTTGGCTTGGTACATCAACGGATACATGGCGCCGGAAATTTGGCTGCGCAGAGGGCTCACCTACGCGTTTAAAGTGAAAGGCGGGAATAATCCTCATAGCGCTGAGTATTACCATCCGCTCGTCATAACGGACGAACCGCATGGCGGTTATGACAAGCTTACGGATGATGCGCAGTCGAACGTGAGAGTATTAGCTGGCGTAGAGTACTCGCGACGAGGACGTCCACGACCAACCGCAGGTGAATATAAACTGTTTTTTTTTTCCGTACACTTGCATGTTAGAGGCACTTTAGCGCCCTAGGGCGGCATGTTAACAGTTTCACGTGTCCAATCATAGATGGCGCCAGCGACCAAACATAGTTGTTGTTTTCAACACTAGATGGCACCAGCTTGTCTGGAAAGAAAAGTGGCAAACATAAATTAAAATATGTATTGCAAAATATCATGTTACAGCCGGACCGCTCTGTCTCGCCAAGCATCGCGAATCCGCCGACCGCCGCCTGGACGACACCTTCGCCACATTCAAAAAGTACAATCGCAGCTTGCTCTTCACCTGCGAGGAGGGGCAGGCGGCGACCCTCGAGATAACGCCCAACACGACATGGCCGGACATCGTCTACTACAACTCCTTCACGCAGGCGAACATGGGCTGGCGCATTCGCATCGTGGACTCATACACACGCAACAGCGCAATTACACGCACCGCACCACTGTTGCTCCTCTTGCTCACAGTTGCGCATCAAGCACTATCAACTTACTGATAAAATACATAACCTAAGAGTTTGTCTAAGACTAAGACCTAAGACCTAAGAGATAAAAAGTACTAAGTACTGGGTACATCAGTGCATCTGTATGATTGTCCTCTCTTCCACACCTTCACGCGTTGAGTATACGGTGGCATAATGCTGCGAGTGCGGGCCGGAGTAAACGGGGAGTAAAATTAGGTACATACTGAGTAGAACTAGAACCGAATCGAGAAAAGTTTACGAAAACTTAGAATCACATTGAAAGCAGCCTTTTTGGTTCGTTCCACACGGGTGAACACGGTGGTCGGTGATGTTGCAGTGTGGGGTGCATTGGCCTACGCCTCGTGCAGCTGGATGAAGCTCTCCAGGGTTTTGGGCACTTGGCCCACGTAGGGGATCTGATGCCGGTAGATCGCTGTCGCGCAGTGGCACTTCAGCGTGATGTAGTTCATCAGACGAAGGTCCATCGCGAACGGCGATTGGTTCACTTTGTCCGCGGGGTATTCGCCGGCGATGTTCGGCTGGTCCAGGTGCGCACCATAATTCAACAATAGCTTTACCAACTGCAACAATATATCAAACAACGTTAAGGTCACGTTAAGGTTAAATCTGTTTTGAAACAAATGCAGAGCAAATTCCAACCAAGTTTATGATATTTTTACTTGGCTATCGTTGGATAATGAAGTCTGTGGCGTTTCGGAGAAACTATATTACTCCAAAAATAAAGTTAACAGTGAGAAAAGATATTGTCTCACGCCCTCTTACGACTTATTCGGTTTTGAGTTATACGCCATTGAATTTACCATGTAACTCTATTTTATCGGAATAACCTCACAATTACAAATTACACTCAAATTTCCCGGTAAAACCTCATAATTCTACTACTAAAAACAGAATTAGATCGAAAAAATTAACAAAATTGTAATTTAACAAATATTTCTTGAAAAAGAGTTGAAGCAATAGAAATGCATATGCAGATGAAGAGCAAAATTGTCGAGATTTGAGTTTGATGCTGACAACAAATTTAGGAAATGATTGGAGAGAAAATGTGGGAATTCTCGTTGGCTTTAAACATCGCCGAATGCGAATAGATTTCAGAGTAAAGCAGCAATAGTCGAATGTGAGTGTAAGTGTACGAAAACGAAACCGTGCCATTGGTGGATTATGAACCGTACGTTTGTATTAAATCCATTTTCAATATAACTAGAGGATGCATCTTATTTTTTACGAATTTAAACTTGAAATGCATGATGCATAGCTCCAAGCTTGAAACATTGCGTTGTTTTAGGCAACTTTCATACGATTCAGTAAGATGGCGCCACGGTAGATAGCGTTATCGAACCGGGAAGAAGCTCACAGCTCCAAAGAAATTAAAAATTAGTCAAAGATAACAAGAATACAGTGTATTAGTATCGCAATCGTGAAAGTGCACCTTCTAGTTAATCAAGTAATTGATAAACAATCAAATGTTGATTCAATTCTACCGTATGTAGAAAAGCAGTCTAAAAACTTTAACTCGAGTTTTCTTGAAACAACAAAAACTGGAGTTATGTAGCTCCTCCGAATCGCAGAAGTATTTTCATTGAAAAATATTTTGAAACTGTCGAGCAATACACATTTTCCATAACACATCTGGTTTGACAGTGCTTATACAAAAGTTATATATATCTCAGACACCATTACGGTGCATATTGCATACCCATAGGTGCGTAAAATTACGCGACGACACGAGATTTTTTGGGAGTACCGCTAGGGTCCGCCATTTTATTTCAAAATGTGCGCGTGGTTGCCTATAGTGATGTGTAACTGAAACTCGCATACAAGTGCATACGAGGTCAGAAGGGAACTTAAAGAACCAAGCACACATTTGGTGATAAAATCTACGGACTCTGCCATATATGAAAGGTGCTTGAATTACTATGTAAAAAGTTTGGTGTATGGTTTGTTTGAAAACAAAAGTTGATACTTTGTTACTCACCCAATTGTTGTAGTTATATGGAACTGTTGCGACATGCAATGGCGTCGATTTCGATTCATTACGCGCGTTCACATTCGCACCGCAGCGCAAGAGAAACTCGATAACATTCTTATTGGGAAATATCGCCTGCAACACAAACAAATCATATAACAATAGTTGCCTAGTATTACATAACATATTCACTTAGCACTTACAATAGGCTCATCCTCACTGAAATATCCCGACTTGATGGTGTTCAGCTTCGACACGCACAGATGCAACAGACTATCCTCCGTGCTGCCGCTCTTTGGATTGACGCGCACCAACTCGGAGACCAAACGCTTCACTTCGCTCTTCTGTTGATTGTCAGTGGCAGTCTGAATCATCAGGTAGATCAAATGCGTGATGCTCTTCAGAATGCGATCGTAGCTCTCAATTTGCCGCTTGTACTGCGGACGGATGCCGAGCAGCTGGCGTGCGACGCCGATGTCTTTGGTGAGGATGTTGAAGGCCTTGACGGAGTCCTCGAAGCGCTGCTTCACGGAGAACTCCTCATCGATGGTCGGGTCGTACTTCTCCGTGTAGTCGACCATCAGGCGCACGAGCGCCTGCGCGGTGTAGCACGTGTCGGGGTAAAGGATCGACTCCTTCTCGACGCGGATCTCCAGCGCGCGCAGCCAGAGATCGATGCAGCGCTGATAGCGCATCACGTCCGCATAGGACGCTCCACGGAACATCAACCTAAGGAAAAAAAGCATTACTAATCAAAGGCAATCCCATAGAATTATTCACGAAAACGTCAGTTTTATGGTTTGAGGTTGGAAACACAGGAAATGATGGGCAAACAAACTGAAACAGACTCAGCTGACAGTTTGTGTGTGAGAGAGAAAGGGCTTTGTTTGTCCTCCAATGCTCCAGCTGATTTGGAAAGCCTAATAATGTATTGTAGGTTAGAATCGTGGATCCACGAAAAATTGTGATTCACAAAACTTTTTTTGCTTCCAAAATTTTCTTCTGTACTGTTAGAAAGCACAAAACACCTCTCCAGATCATTGCAATTTTGAAGTCATCTTCGTTAACTCTCCACGACTCTAACCTCGGAACAGCTGGAATGCCCTATTTCCAGTTACTGAGCTACTGAGGTGGATTTTGAGGTGAAAATCGGGTGAAAAATACATACTTGAAAACGGCATCCTTATGCGTTGGACCCAGGATGCGTTCGGTGATGAGAATGCTCTGTATTCGAATGAAATCCATGTCAGTCCAGTTATCCAGCTCCTCCATCGTCGAGTATTCGGCTTGGTAGCGGAATGCGGCGCGGCGTTCAACGACCGGTTGCTTGGGCAACAATCCTAAACAAAATCCGTTTGCAAAAACAATTGATAAGGTAAATAACATCAAGACTTGTTGCTTGCTTCCAATTTGTTTGTTTTAAAGCAAATGCAGCAACCAGCAAACAACTTTTGTTTTGATGTTGAGGTGGTAACCGATGTTACCGTGGTTACCTTTAAGTTCCCGAATTTCTTGTGCCCGTCGCCAGTGCTCGATGGCGGCGAATGTGTCATTATGCTCATCGAGAAACGTGCTGCCGATGAGCTCATGCGCATTCGCCAATCGCTCCTCGGTGTATATAATCGTCTTCGTGATGTACTCAAAGATGGAGTGAGCGCCCTTCAGGCACGCAGTCTGGAGCGCGTCGTCGCCGCACTTGGACTTGGCGAGGTAATCAGCGTCATTTTCTAATAGTAACTTGGTGGTTTCAATTCTGGAATTTCGTAAACACATCGATCATTCACTTTCACTTTGTTAGTCAACAGCTGTGCTGCTGTTGTATTGTGCAATAAAATGAGGATTATATTAATTATTATATAAAAAGCAATATGTAATGTGGCGTCTCGGAGGAACGACATAACCTCATTTTTTTTTAAATTGAGTTATCGGTGGGCACTCAATTTGGGCCACTTTGCGGCCACTCCGCCAGGGGAGTTAAGCAATTTTTCAACATTTCTGAAATCACGCGTTGGAAAATCATTCATATTTCCTAAACGCGTGCTTCAATTTGAAGTTTCTTTAGCTGTGTGAGCAGCCAAAGAGACGCTCTTTAATTTGCACTCCATTTCCACCCCCTCGAAGGACGAAAAGTGTGCTCTCAAAGTTAAACAATTTTTCAAAATTTCGGAAAACGCGTCGGAAAATTATTCATATTTCCTAAACGCGTGTTTGAACTTTCTTTAGCTGTGTGCGTAGCCAAAGAGGCGCTCTTTAATTTGCACTCCATTTCCACCCCCTTGGAAGGCGTCAAGTGCCCCAAATTTGCTTTCAAAGTTAAACAATATTTCAACATTTCTGAAAACATGCGTCGGAAATATAATATAATAGTTTTTTAATTATACACCATTCAATTTACTGCATAACTCCATTTTCTGGGAATAACCTCACAACTATAAACTTCACTTCAAGTTCCTTGCAAAACCCCATAATTCCAATAAAAATAGTATTAGATCGAAAGAATTGACCAAATTGTAATTTAATTGGCGCAAGTTTTTTGCCAATAAATATAAACGTTAATACTTAACGAGCACATTTCAAATTTGACAAATAATTGTTGAAAAAATATGAAGCATTTCTACGCAGATGAAGATGCAGAGAAAAATAGTCGAGAATTGAGTTTCATGCTGGCAACTAATTTAGGAAATGATTGAAGAGAAAACCTGGGAATTCTCGATGGTTTTTAACTGCACTGAATTCGAACTTCTTTGGATTTCGATTTTTGGATAATCGAATTTGTGAAAGTTTACGGAAACAAAACCGTACCATTGTTGATTATGAACCGTACGTTTGTATTACATCCATTTTGATTATAACTTGAGCTAGAGGCGCCTCTTTTTTACGAAATTCAACTTGATGAAAATGCTTGATGCACAGGTCGAAACTTTGCATTGCTTTAGGTAACTTTCATATGATTCAGTAAGATGGCGCCACGGTAGATAGCGTTACTGAGCCGGGAAAAAGCTCACAACTCCAAAGAAATTAGAAATTAGTAAAATATAAAAATAATACAGATGTGTTAATATTGCAATCATGGAAATGCACATTCTAATTAATCAAGCAATTGATAAACAATCAAATTTGAGTCAATTCTACTGTATATAGAAAAGCAGTCTAAAAACTTTAACTCGCGATTTCTCGAGACAACAAAAAGTGGAGTTATGTAGTTCCTCCAAAACACCACAAAAGTCACAGTCACACAAAGCCAAACAAAGAAGTGTAACATGTAACTCATGTAACAGATATGGCTTTCAAGGTTTTCCTCGTATGTGAACATACAGGGTTAGTTTTAATTTGTACTTTCTTACCTATGTTCCTGAATAGCATAATGCAATGCAGTTTTGCTCTGAATATCCTGTGCATTCACCTCAGCACCATGCTTAATGAGAAACTGACACAACTCAACACTCTGCACTGAGTTAATCAGACAAGTACCACCATTAAAGTTCGAGCGATTAATGTCAGCGCCATTCTCAACCAGGAACTGCACAATCTCCAAATGAGACATGAAGCATGCTGATCGCACTGGTGTAGAGCCAGTGTCTGAAATGGCATTGATGCAGGCGCCCTGCTGGAGGAGAAACTTGACGATCTGCAGCTTCCCGGAGACGGCGGAGCACCACAGCGGCGTGACGATGTGTGTGGATCTGAAACCGCTTGCAAATTCAACCCTTGTGAATATTTACAGGGAGCCGAAGAGGAAGGCGCCGCTTAGCTTACCTGTCGTACTCTGGCACCTCGTAGACGCCCTTCTGCTCGATGTCGGCGTGGCACACCTTCACAAGATACTCGACGATCTCCAGCTGGCCGGCCTTGCAGGCGATGAAGAGCGGCGCACAGTTGGACTTGGTGCGATTGACGATCTCGCGCCGACACTCGGCGCTGAACTTCTCCAGCTTGTTGCGCAGGTTGTAGGAAAGGCGCGAGCCGGGCTTCAGATGCTTGCACTCCTCGATGAGGTCGTGGAAGCAGTCATCTTTCGCGGAGATCACGTCGATCTTGTTGAAGTGCTTCCACACGGACATTGTGGACGCGTGTGCGGATCTACTACTTGTAAAAACAATGCGACAATGCGAACTGCCGAGCGCGACGGTCACGTTACCATACAAACATGATTTATGCACGATGCGCGCTTGTTTTAATTGCGTTTTGATTCACACCACATTGCCACAGACCAAAGACTGATCAAAGGAGTGTTGCGATTGCGATTTGCGAGCTGGGAGTGAAGCGAGTGGAGGCCATCAAGCGTCAGCCGTCGTGAGTTCGTGACTAACTTTATTTTTGTTCCAGGCGCGTGCTGTACAGCCGCTCCTGCAGTAGATTAGGCCTCCAAGCCCTCCCAGACTACTTATTTAAACATAAGATGAGGTGGAACACTGCCTCCTGCCTCAGACAATGCGATTCACCTGGTTTTACTTTTCGTTTACAGACAGCTGCGGAGCTGCGCTTTAAACGCTCTGCCTGCGCAGAAGATAACTTATAGCTTATAACAATGTAAGAAGCAATAGAAGTTGCCTATGTCAACTATCCAGAAATTTAAAAAAATAGGTGTTTGCAGAAGAAGCTATAATTAAATTATAATTTTCCAGGTCAAGCAATTCCCTACTTTAATTTTATCTGAGTAAACAAAAGTGGGTTTACCCTATTTAATATTCAAAGCATAGAAACAAAGGATTCGCAGTTTGTTGTAAAAGAAGTTGCCTAGACTTGCAATAAACTTTTGTTATGAAAAAATGTTTATTTTTAATTTTTTTTTTTCAAAGGAATCTTTAAGTTCAATCAAGAATTCAAGAATCACAATCAATCGTGTATTAGGTAATTAATTATGTTTATTTAAAGAGTGCAAACATAATTAAACGCAATAAATGTTTGTAGCTAAGCACTAAAATTTAATTTGCATGGTTTCTGACTTCGTCGGTTTTGCAATAGATGTAGGATCTTACTAAGAAGCATTGTTTAGCTTTTAAAACTAATTACAGAAGAAGAATCTGAGTTATAAGTAAAAACAAGGTGTTTTTGGTAAATTTATCAGCAAGAACACAATATCTTTTAAAATACTTTATTTATTAACATTAAAATAATAAAATATACCATCATTAGAAATACTCAATACACAAGATATTTCACAATGTATCTGCTTGTTTAATCATATCTAATGTATCTAATTGCCTAAACCTAACCTCACATACTCATTATTAGACTCATTCATTATTTACACTTTGCTCATCATCCATACATCATACAAGTTAACTACCATCACAATAAAAACTACATTATCTAAACTTAAGCACCACATACAGCAGAAAGAAGACAAATATTGAGAAGAGAAACAAGTAGATGATGTAGTAGTTGTGGCTGCCTTTGGACAGTCGCAGCACTCTGTTCATGGTAGAGCCGAGAAAGCCGCCGGTGCGATCGAGATCGTCGTCGATGTCGCGCAGCATCTTGTCCTGGTACTTCACCTCAGTGTTAATGTCGATGGTGAGCGACTTGAGCACGCCGATCTTCTCTTTGAGCTCATCCTGCATGCGATTGTTCTCGTCCTCGATTTCGGTGGCATTCTGATTCAGCGGCTGGTATTGGTAGCCGGAGTGATGCGCTCGCCGCATGTTGCTGCCGTACGACGCCACAGTGATGTACAAAATGCTAGCGGATGCAAATGCAAAGCAATTCTTAATTGCCACTCTAATTGATTTTGCTTTTTGCTTTGGAACCTTTGGAACTGTTCAAGATTCAAGAAGTTGTTGGAATTGGAGACGTGGTGTATACGTGGTCACATATGCTATCTGTCAAAACTCAATTGATTGGTGTCGCGACATCTTGCGGCGAATTATGGAACTCAGTTGCAAACAGCGAGTTTCGTAAATTCACCACAAGATGGTGCAGGATTGCGAAATATAATTATTTTCAATGAATTAAAAAAATAATTATTTATTTATTGGCTAATGACTAACGTCGTGGTAAAAATATATAACTATGATATATAATCGATACAATGCGCTTACACACACATAAACAACATACATTGCACTTAATAATTTATGTAACCTAATAACATTTTGTAATTTCAAATTTGCACGTGCGGCCATTTTGTTTATAACTTACTAACTTCGATTAACGTCTTTTTAGAACCAAACAACCAATGATATGATTTAGGCAAGTCCGGTAATTGCGCGAATTGAGAAATCAGTGAATTTCGGCGTTGGTTCATGCTTGATTTTCTTGGCAAGTGATAAGTCTTGTGGTGCAGATGCAGATGGCGTTGGTGATGATGCAGAACACAAAGATGGCTGCCATGTCAAATGGGGGTACGGATACAGCCCAATCGGGTACTGATACTGATAGTACAACGCCGGTGCAACAGGTACAAATGAGTGGTACGGTTGTTGATGCTGATATTGTTGCAGTGGCGAAGCTCTGAAAGCAGTGTCACAATCGCTAAGGCCAGAATCACTGGAGACATCCAACGCTGGTGATGCCTGGTGGAGGCGCTTGGCTTCCGGCTGGACATCATCATCATCGACATCTACGATGATTTCGTCCTCGTGGATTGACGACACAGACTCATCCTCGACATCACCCGATGAATTTTTTGCTTGATCAACAGGTGCATTTGAGGTAGACAAAAGTTTTTCTTGCTTCTCTTGTTCCATGCGCTGACGCTTGCGCTTGCACTTGCTCTGTCCGGTCTCCCTGAATCCCTTGGCGAAGGGATTGTGGTCGATCTTCATCTTGGTCATCTTGTCGTTCTGGTACGCCGTGACTGCAATGAATTGCGTTTCCGCAAAGTCCACCACAGCCTTTGGCGCGTAGTCAAAGATGGTGCGCAAGTCAGCCGTTTCGATGATGTGAATCCTCGGCTGGTATTTGTGCATGGACGCCATGACGACGTGACCAGGGGGCGCGTTGGACATATTGGTGAGCTTGAGCCGGCTGAAGGACACCGCCTGCGACATCCAGTGTGCGCCGGGGGCGGGCGACTCAGGATGCACGTAGAAGCGATTCGGGCTGTGCGCTTCCTCAGCACCGGCGGGCGCCCAGCCGGTGGCGGCGGAGTAGCGATAGCGGCACTTCGTCACCGGCACCATCTCCACCAGGAAGCAGTAGTCCTTCTGCGGATCGAGGTCGGTCACTTGCACACGCATGGAAGGAAACATTCGTCTGCAAGAAAGCAAAGAAGCAAGTTTTTACTTTCAAAAGTGGAAAAGTGGAGTCAAGTGTGTAAGCAAATTTTCAAGTTGTAAAGCTTGTATAACTTGTGTTATCATAAAGCAGGTGAGGGTTTTTATCGCGAGCGTGGCGCCTCTTTTCTGAGCACTTGAACGCCCGGCAAACATTGCAACATGTCGTAAAACTTATCTTCAAGTAGACACCAGAGGTAAAGAAAATAAAGGGTGTTTTCAATACGTTCCAGCGCAGAATAGATGAAAAGCAACCATCACACTTCAGGTATTTTCCGCACTTTGTATACATTGTTTAGTTTACGATTTACGACCAGTACGACCACTACGACCTGCCCCAAAGCCCAAAATTCAAGTTGTCGCTGCCACTCGTTAGTGTGTTCTGTTTTTGCCGAATTCATGCTGCGGTTTTTATCGCGCGCCGCAATGCCGAGAATGTTGATGTAGGTCGGGTGTAAACACACGAGGCGCGTGTGTTAATTATCATTCGACAAGCCGCCATCTCCCATCAGCAAGGCAAACAGAACGCATAAACTCAAAGAGGAACGGAAAAAGGTCGAGCGGTGAGCCGGTGAGATAACATCACGCAGGCTCGGATTCACTTTTGGTGCTTGGAATGTTTGTCGGCAAGAAGGGCAAAGTGCAATCCAACTATATCTGGGGGCTTTATCAACTTGGACTTGGACAGTAGCACACACATCCCCCAAGAAGCACTATCACTAATTATTTAGGGCTTTAAAAAAACGCGTAAAAACGACTAAAAACGGTTTGACATTTGAAGTCAACTTGTAAACACAGGTTAAATTTGAATGCTTTGTATTTTGATGGAGCGATGGCGCTGCAGTCGATGTGTTATAAGCACGCAACCCACACAACATATTGTTATTCCGGAAGTTGTCGGTTCATCAAAAAGGCAAAAAGTGAAATACTGAAACCGCTGAAACTGAAACGCAAACACGCAATGGATAATTTATTCGTGCATTTTGCTGACGTGTGAAGCCGTGGGCCGACAAGTAATTTACGAATAAACTCAAAGAGGAACGGAAAAAGGTCAAACGGTGAGCCGGTGAGATAACATCACGCAGGCTCGGATTCACTTTTGGTGCTAGGACTGCTTGGAATTTTTGTCGGCAAGAAGGGCAAAGTGCAATGCAACTATATCTGGGGCCTGGGGGCTTTATCAACTTGGACGAGATGAACAGTAGCACACACATCCCCCATGAAGCACTATCACTTATTATTTAGAGCTTAAGAAAAAACGCGTAAAATTTGAATGCTTTGTATTTTGGTGGAGCGATGGAGCTGCAGTCGATGTGCTTAAAGCACGCAACCCACACCACAAATTGTTATTCCGGAAGTTGTCGGTTCATCAAAAAGGCAAAACGTGAAACACTGAAACCGCTGATACTAAAACGCAAACACGCAATGGATAATCTATTCGTGCGTTTTGCAAGCGTGTGTGGCCGTGGGCCGACAAATAATTTGAGGTTGGCGAGTTTCCGGCCCGCGTCGTCGCCTTGTTACTTAAATAAATAGCACGTTAGCACGCCAACCGTGGCGGTGGCAATCTTGTATAGGCATGGTAGGCATGTGGGCGTAGTTGTTGCTGCCTGCGACAAGAGACGCGCACCAGAGAACAGATGATGCTGTATCATTAAATCCCAGTCACAGTCGGCAGTCGCATTTGAACAAACAGAAACACCCCTGACCCCGAGGGCCTCCAGGGATAAAAGGTAAAACACACAACAATCACACGGTCCACGATCCCGAAACATTCGAAATGATTAGTGATGATGGTGACTGAGACTGTTGACCATATGGCAGAAGCAATGCACTTTGAAGAGGTGAAGAAGGTGAGTAAAATAGCACGAAAATTAATACTGAGCCTAACCTAAGTAATGCATTATGTTGTGACCACAGACCGCACAAAAGCACAAGAGAAGAAAAAGTGCAAGCAAGAAGAAAACAATGCGATGAAAAAGCCTACCGTGTGTGAACCGAATGTCGGTAAAGTAGGGAACAATGCAACCCGCACTTGTTCTAACCATTATTTCAAACATAAAATGGCGTTGCGTGTGCACCGACGTGCCCGTCGGCACTTTGAGTGATTTTTTCAGCTGATAATCCCTACTCGAAGGCCCAGCGACGCGTGAATGCGACAGCGACACGCAGAAGGCTTAATCCCATGTTGTGGCTCCGGCCACCAACCACCCATAGATATCGAACCTATCGGAGTATCCTTTTCATCGGATTTTTTTTTTCTAAACCGTAAGGTGCATTGTATGACTCGTCTGCTTGTAAAACAGACACCGGTCACCGCTCACCTTTTAGCATATCTTTTTAATGTGATGCATGTTGCCGGTGCCGAATGTGTGTTTTGGGTGCCGCCCTTAAGTGGTCAAGTCAAGTGTTAAGACCAGACAGTCCCTGGAGGGTTGACGCGGCGCGACGGGCCACGCAGACGGAGACACTTTGCGTAATGTGACAGGCGCCACACTTAAACCAAGCCGCGCGCAGGTCGGGCTCCTTGGGGGACATTTGATAGTTTACGAGGCAGCGAGCACGGAAAACAATGCTGACAATCCTAACGGATCGGTACGGACATAAAAAACAATTTCACGCCTTGGATCGAGCGTGTTTCGGCGTGAGTAAGACAAAAAGATGTAAATCGGTAGGTGGCCGAAGTGAGCTAGATCCTAGATCCTAGGACCTATACGATTTTTAACGATTTTAACGACGTTTGTGTAATAAAACGTGTGATTTACAACGAAGGGTGCGTATTTTATGCTATTGTTCATGTTTTATAGGTTAGGTATGTTAAAGAGGCGCCGAATCCTAATTTTTATCCATTTTAGTTGCTGTTGTCTCATAAGTAGTGTTAAACTTAGGTTAAGAACACTTACCTTCCAGGTTTGGTGATGATCATCTCCGTGTTAAGGTTGTAGAACGAATCCCACATTTCCTTGTTGAGCAATTTGACTTTGCACTTGAGTTTATCTATACAAAAGATCCAAGAGGAACAAACAATTACAAAACAAATATTTAAATTGATTTAAAATGAAACTGTTATAAGAGTTGCAAAAGAAGAACTTACCTTGATATAAATAATCCATATTGCACTTTTAACCTATCTTTTGAACTTTTCAAGATGTCGATGAACGATCGGAATGTTCTCTGCTGGCCTGAAGATACTGAAGACACAAATGCACAAACACAAAGTTTTGGGAAAGACGCGTTGTTATAGCTTCGACGTTAAGTCACAACTGTTTGGCGCATATTGGGGTGGCAGCCCTTTATAGGCATAAAGCCAAAACACCACCGACTTAAGTCCCTTTGCCTGTGATTGGCGCTCGCACTCAATGTGGAGGGTTGGTGGGCGGTGCTTAAAGGCGACGCCGACGCCGATTACTAAAGCGCTTTGCTTCTTTGCTATCATGTTATCTTTTACGAAGCCAGCGGGAGGATTAGCACCATGGCGTCCAATCGGCACTAATTATTATTACACTTCGACGTATTGATGCTTTGATGCTTACGTAAGGAGAAATTGATAAGATGATAAAATAATGTTTTTAGAGTACAATGAAATCAAGTTAAAATTTTAGGGAAACTTAACGGGGCTCTAAAGCACGTGACCAAATCTGATCTAAAGTTAACTCCAAAGCGCCCCAGAGCTTGTCACGGAATGCAAGAATTTAAGAAAACGGCTGAAAATTATTCATTGCACTCTTAACAAAACTTTTAGCATTTATAATAACTCATAACACCTGGGATCCCAATTTAAAAAAAAACTTATTTTTTAAATTATTAGATTGATTTCTATAACGATTATTTAAAAAACGGCTATGACATCTTTTGTAGCCATAAAAAATAGATAAAATAGAACTTTTTTGATATTTATAAACCTCATAGATAACGAGAAATCTTGCATTAAAAAAAGCCTTAAATATAGGCCACCCACATGACGTTGAGAAGCCCGTTAAACGCAGCTTTTTCGCGTTTTTTTTTGTAAATGTCAGATTTCAACCAATTACGTGCCAGAATTCTGACATTTATAACCAAAAACGCAAAAAAGTCGCTTTTAAAAGCTAGTGGAAATCGGGCCTTGCACATTCCGATATTATAAAACTTATATTTTGTAATTGCTATGGAAACAGATTTATTTCAACTCTGAGAAGGTGACGAGTGACATAAATAAGTTATATGCTTTGCTGAATTAACTATTGAATTAAAGTACATATCAGCTTATTCTATGGTGGTAGATATTTTCAAAATTATCTACGA
>JARJDQ010013169.1:0-12501 GCA_030264215.1 Geostiba sp. GC000077 | reverse complement strand
CGTATCCACAGATTTGGATGTACCAACAAAATGGCGCATTCGGAGATGAGCTCTCTTAGTTGCGGTTTCGTAATTAGTCCGAGTTCCGTTAAAGCGGCCATCGCATGGATAGCTTTCATCGTTACAAACTCACATGTGTCGTTCAAACCCTAAATATTAAACAAATACACATTATTTATGCATTTATGGCACGCGACTAGTGCTATACATCGCTTTACGCACCTCATCTCTCAAATTCTATCTTAATATTGCATCGTGCGCCATCTCGTTGAGAAGTTTTGAACTATTCATGTAACCAAACCGCAAACCCTACATATTTTCATGGTTTTTGATTTTTTCCCGCTAATTCATGTTACTATTTACAGTCCAACCCAAAGCTTTCTTTGTTCTGAAGGTGCAGTGCATGTTTTGTTAGGATTCATAATTGACCGTAATGGACACGATAATTCATCCCGAAGCCGAAACATAAACATTTCTCAGTTGTTAGGTTAGGATGACTCGATACCAGTACCAAAACGGAGTGACATGTTTTCTCCTAGTTTAAATAGGTGGCCAGATTTTGAACTATCCTAATAGACTTCAAAATGAGACGCAATGTAGGTTTGTTTTACCATTCATGAAACTTGTACCTTACCTGAAGCAAAAGTGGTGTTAGAATGTGCGAACAATGCGATCCCAAATATGCAGCGACGCCCACAATGCAATCGAAGAAAGTCCCGCGCAGTTCCTTATCAGCATCATTAAGAAACGTAATGATATGACTCAAGAGAATGTCATTCGACTTCTGCTTGCCAAAGAACACGCAAAGCTTGGTAATCCCGCTGTCCATCAGCGTTTGCTTCACCAGCGTTGGCGAGTTGGTGAGCAGCGTGCTCACCGTTTGCTGCACCATTTCATGCAGCGTCTGCAGCTCCAGTTCGTAATTAAGGCGCGACGCCGATGTCGAAGTGCCATGTTTAGGGGCCGCCGACGCATCCGTGCAATCCGCCTGCGTATGCTCCAGATACCTGAGCGCCGTCTCCGCCAACGTGGCGATGTTCCGCGCGTACGCGGCGCGCACACACGGCGACAGATCGACCGCCAGCGGCGCCAACCCAGGCAGCACATACTCGGGGAATATATTCGCGTCCGAGCGCGGCACGCATCGCACCACCGCCAAGCACTTCGTAATCGTGTTGATCGCGGCGACCTTCACCCGCGAGTTATGATCCTGTATCAAGTACATGATGTACGGCAGAATGCGGTCCATCACAGTCTCCTCGTTCGCGTGCAACGCCAACTCGTAGAGAATCTCCAAGCTCTGCAGCTTGGACGTGCAATCATGCAGGCCGCGAATGGTGGACGTCACCAGCGACACGATAATCACCAGGCCGTCGTTGTCCTTGTCGCGTTCGCCGGTCTCGTTCTCTTCCGCCGAGCACAGAAACTTGAAAATGTTGCCGATGTCGTTCTTCAATCGAGCGATTTTCTCATCGGGCGAGAGGACCGGACTCGCTGAGAAGATCAGCATGTAGCTCTGCAGAAACGTGTAGAAATATTCGGGGAAAAGCTTGCCGCGCTCATGCGACAAGTACGTTTCGGCTGTGAGACGTTGCGTTGGATCCTTCTGGATCATCGATGCAATCAGCTGACGCAAACTGCCGTCTTCGAGACGATCCAAGTGCTTTTGGGGCGAATATTCGCCGGATTTATACGCCAGCAGCTGGGACAAATCAAACGGCGATTGGCCTTCATTCCACAACTCCAAAAGTGCACATCTAACACACAAAGAAATTACAGAATTAATTTAAACTCATTGTAAAGGTCGATTCATAGTTCGATTTTACTCGAAGTCTTATATTAATCTTAATTTTAGTCGTAAAAATGATGAATTTTAGGCTTTCCATGAGCGCATTCATATTTTGCCTTACGATCGTTCACTCGGCCAATGTTTCTAACCAATATATTTTATATATCTATGTGGGATTTATGTAGAATAAAAGTGACATCTTGGACATTTAAATCACTGCGGTTACGATCGTTGCGATGGAACTATGAATGCCTACAGAGATTCCGACTAAAATTAAATCGACTAAATTAAATTACGGCTAAAATCGACTATAAATCGACATTAAGTTAAGATTACGACTAAAATCGAACTATGAATCATGCTTAACTTGTATGTTGAAACATTGTTTCATACCCAGCTGAGAAAATATCCATAACAGGTTTAAGATCACCACTATTACAGGGATTCTCATTAAACATTGTGTTACTGTCAGTGGTCATGGTTTTAATGAACCGCTCTGGGGCAATGTAGCAAGTCCTTCTTCTAGATGTATCAAAAAAGTAGGAATAGTCAGCTGGGTTATCCTCTGGTAGAAATGTGTGTTTAAATGATGCAAAGTCAACCAACAGGACCCAATTCCACGAGGTCAGCATGATGTTCTCCAGCTTGATGTCCCCATGACAAACCCCAACCTTATGACACTGATGCAGTGCATACAGCACTTGAAATGTAATCCAACGCTTCTCGATGTTTGTAAGGAAGGGCCGCGTAGAGATGCGATCGTACAAGCTGTACTTTACATATTCGCGCATTATCACGCCGGCTTTGTCCGTTACGACCATCTTCTGAAATGGCAAGCAGTTCACGGCGGCCGAGAGCGTTGTGCGTATCTCCTCCAGCCGATTTTTGTACAGCGAGAGTGGAAACGATGGATCTGGGATGGCAAATAGTTTTACCACTATTAAGCCTTCTTGAGACTCGGCGCGTGCGACTTTTAAGAATCTTGTGCTTCCCAAGCTACAGCAACAAATCATCACATTAGAGAAGAGTGAAGATGTCACAAAGAGAAAGAAGTACATTGTGAAACATGATTAATATGTTTGTTTCGGAGTTCTCTGAGTCATTACTTACCTCACGTCGAATTTCAAGTCGGTTAGATCGGTTAAATAGTGCTCCACGGGGAAGATCGCCGATGGGGCGATGCCCACAAGTTGATTACCCATTATCCTTACAGTTTACAGAACTCTTTGCTCGTAGTTACATTCTTTATTATTTATTTTTCACGGTGGTTGTTTGTGTTCTTGATGGCTTGTTGTTCTTCATCTGTTTTCCTAATTCTAACCTTATGACAGTACTGACAGCGTGACAGCTGATAAATGACATTTGCAATTGAAAATGACATTTAAGGTTAAGAAATACGGAGTGTTGCAATAAAAATCATCAATAATCGAAAATACAATGTGTTCAAAGAATTAATCATATAATTCACACCAAATTTATTAAAATCTAAACTCAAGGAAATATACAATGCAGTTAATGATTTTTAATTTTATATGTTCAGAAGGTACATTTATATTTCAACTCGATTGCAAATCGCATGATTATGCAATACAATGTGTTTAGAGGTTATAAGTGTAAAATAAAATCAATATTTGTTTCGAATTCCAGACATTCCTGACTCAATCTCAGCATCTTCATTATAGCATCGTTTTAAATATCTAATATGTATTGGTATTCGATAAGATCGATAATATTACAATATCCAATGATACAGTTATCAGATAACAATTGTTAATTAGCAAATATGACACATGTACAGAATAATTTTCTCATTTCAAACAGTTTTATACACTTTGTAAACGTCGTATAGTTTGTTCATTATTGTCGTGAATATTATGTTCATCATGATAGCTTTGTATTCGTGATATAGAAGTTTTGTGTTTCGAAAAATTGACATTGCATGCATTTATAGCCATTATTGGTATTAATATAGTATGTATTTATACATATAATGTGGATGTTATTATTGTTAGATGTATTTTGATTATGTTTAAGCGAAACTTGTAAAAATGTTATATCCCGCGTTCGTGTAGTGTAGAGTGTGTGTGGAAATCTGAGCAAAATTTTTATTTTGATATTTATTGGTTTGAATCTTTAGAATTATTTAATATTTTCATATGTAGTAGATTGAGATATGTTTGTAGAATGTAAATATTTCATTTGAAACAATCAGGATGTTTTGGTAATAATGAGTGTTTCTAACATTGTTGTTATTGTTTATATAATGTCCAGAATGGCAGAATGTTATTCACTATATTTATAAGTACTATGAATATGCTCTGCACCTTATTGAAAAACATTTATAAAAGCCATAGATATGAAAACTAGCTTACAATTTACACAGTTTACACCTTATTGTCGGTTTATCTCAAACGATTTGCATAACATTTGCGTTTTGCTTAATTGTTGGTACACTTTAGTGTTCAACTCATTCGACATTTCATAAATCTGCAATATGTGTAAATGTCTTCAATTTCAAAAACATTTCCATCTCATATCTGTGCAACTTCAGTTTACATTTTCTTTCCTTTAAGTTTTTTCTTTCAATGTTTACAGTTTACATACGTGTAGAAATTTTAAAAATTCACCTTGCTCACGCTCAAAGCTTACAAATACATTCCAATTGATTAAATTACGAATAATACAAGGTGATCAATGTGTTTCAATTGTTCATTGATAATGTGTACGAGTAGGGCATTCTAGTGAAACAGTCCTCACACCTCACCAAATCTTATTCAATTTTTAATCTTATAATTTGATATTAGCCTTGTCATATTTTATGTTATTGTCAATATTCAATAAGTATTGTCGAATTTTAATATTATGTTTAAAATATTCATTTGATATAGTATAATTATCATGTGCATTCGCAAAAATGTACTCATTCTCATCATGTAAATAATATTTGTATAGGAATATAGGAATATGTATTTTTGATAGGTATTTTATTATTGAATTGGCAAAAGTGCATTATGCATATTATTGTACTACGTTCTGATGCGCTTCATCGCGTTATTGTCTCCTTCACGTGTCATCATCTCACAAATACCTTAAATATTCAATCAATCACCTCTGCAATCGTCTTAAAATTACATTAAACTTTCAGTTTTGTTCAATTATTACTATGTTGCATATTGACAAACGTGTATAACATTTGCATCGCATTCGATTTATTGTCTTCGAAATGTAATTTGCACAATATTTATTGTCATTATAACGTCTTGCCTTCAAAACCCTCAGTATATCAAGTGATATCGATGTGGTATGCAACCAGACTTGCTTGTACTGTGTACTGTCATACTTCATACTTGCTTTTAGTTTTTGGTTACTTTCATTTTTCATATTGAGTGTATTTTCACATTAAAAATCGAACTTACCTAACTTACTTTACTATCATATGTTTTTCATTGTATTCTTTGTATTCTTGGTTGTGTTTGCGCATGCGCCTGCCTATTTATAGGTGGCGCACATGTTGGTGGTATGTTAGAAAACATGGCCGACCGCAATCGTCCGCATGACGAACGCCACCAGCGTAGCGACAAGAATCAAGTGTGTGCGGGCGATAAGCACGTCCGCTGGTGACGAGCTGTTCTGTCGGTCGATGTAGCCTGGATCGACGATGTTGATCTTCCATCCGAGATTGTTATGCGTAAAACACTAGAAGAGAAGAAGCATGGGTAATCACGATGTTGAAGTTTGAAGGTAGGTAAGTAGAATTGCAAATGCAGTTAATTCAGTGTGTTTGCCCTCCATCACTTGCGTTAGAAGTATTAATTGTGGAAGGGTTTAGGGTTATACTTTTAAGATTGGTTACCTGATAATAAAGTAAGTCGGGAGCATCCATGGGGACGGTGAAGTTGAGGACGCCCGGCTCCCCATCGTCGCACTCCAAACGCAGCGTCTCCATGAACTTGGCGAAGGTCTCCATCTCCGAGGAGCGATCGATGCTCTTGTGCGTCCACTCGCAGTATCTCCCCGCGCCCGTGGGTACTGGATAGTTGTCCTTATTGAAAGCTAAGCCTGCGTACACCCTCTGCTTGCGCTGCAGTGTCTCGGACTTCTGGCCGTAACCACCCTCCTTGGAGTCGGTGATGTAAAATGGATGGTACCTAGCTGGATTGGTGGTGTCGTTACCACCTTCAACGAGGAATTGATATGTCTGGCCACGCTCGAGATACAACTCCGGAATGAGCATATCGTTGACATACCAACAGATGCCCCATGAGGGTTGACCGGTAAGTGGCGTGTAACCACGCTTGCCGCCTGTGGGACCAATGCGCACGCGGAATGTGGTCTCACCCACGATCCGCATCGGGGGCCAAGGCTTCGGTCCCTTCTCGTCCACCTGCGTATCGAGGTCACCGGAGCAATCGGCATCGTCCATGTCGGAGAAGTCAATCTTATAATCCTCCATGGTCTTATCCGTCATGGAGTGGGCGTTGGCCTCCTTGCGCGTGTTTAGAGGTCCGAAGGCGGCGATGACGCTCACCTCACCACTGCTCGGGATGGCTTTGTCGTTGACTGCTTCGTTGGTCTGGAGGGGGCGGGTATACGTGATGGTGGTGACTCCGTTCTTGCGATCGCCGCTGATCAACGTCACGTCGTTCTTTCCGCCGATGCGTTCGTCGGGGCAAACGCCGGCTTTACCATCGCATTGGGCCTTGTCAGACATGTAGTAGTCAATGGCCCGGAACGTACCGCTCGAGGAGTTGTAGAAGGCTATCACCACATCGCCACCCATCTAAAGATGTACCAGAGAATAGAGGAAGATGAGATGTGTGGGTTGTCTCTAGAGGTTCTCTCTAGGATGTCTAGGTGACCTTAAGCTTACCATTTTGGGCACATCATTCGCTCCGCTCAAACCAAACGCCATCCATTGATCCTCTCTGATGCGGGCGCTGAGCGTGATCTTCACCATATCCGCCTCCATCACCCAGCGCACCTGCAGACGCTTATCGAGGAACTCGCGGCAGTTGGTCGGCGTTGGCGGTTGGTTCGTCGAAGTCTTCAACACACAGAGCGGAACACAGCGTGATTATTAAAAGTGCGCATCAAGGTATCCGATACTTACGGGATTGTACCACCAGGGTGGCTGCATACCAAATGCGCAGCATTAAAATAAGACGTCATCATCAGAATCAGAGTCCTCAACCAGAACATCAAGATTAAAAGAGTACTTACAGAGATCTTAGTCTGTCCCAGCGCTGGCGGTACGTCCAGCTCCTTGGGAATCATCACATGCCCAAAGTTGTGCTTGTACTGCACACACCACATCGCCAGCCAATCGATGTCGTAGACGGTGAGGGAGCCCGGCAGTTGGATCTCGATGTCCTCCCCCTGGTATCCGCGCAGCGGATTCAGCGACCCCATCTCGTTGGGTACCTTGATGCCGAACGGCGACGGTTCGCTACCGTTGCCCACCCAGAAGTACGCGTCCGGTCCGGCGCCATCGTAGTGCAGGTTCGGGATATAGAAGGTCTTCGCGTCCAAGATGGTGATGTTCTCGGAGCGGAGTCCGTGGGCCAAGCGTTTGAACTCGTGCAGAACGCGTGGTCGCGGCACCTCTAGATTGGGTGGGATGAACACCTCACCGAAGTCCACCTGGAAGCATTTGAAGAGCAGCATTATGATGGGATGCGATCTGCTACCGTCCTTCAGAAGTGCGAATCAGCACGTTGGATGCCCGCGCGAGTGTAGCGAGTGGCGCAGGTCGATAATGTGATACTCTGTAATGGTCTCGCGGCCGCGGGAGGGGGCGGCGTGTGCGTGCGGAATTCCCGGGGCGCGCGACGGGTGCCACCTACAAAGCCCGCCCGCTGGGGATTCTGACGACGCAGCAACACACCACCGTTCCTGACGCTTGCAATTTTGAGCATTTACAACTTCGTTTTCTTAAAGCACGTCAAGATGGCGCCCAGTATCAAAGCAGAATTCCTTTAAAATCTCCTCCTAACCCGTAAAATATAGCTTTGAAGACTTAAAAGTGATAATTATATCTTTGTTATCTCATGATCTCATGATCGTTAACCCTGTTAAGCGTCAGTCATTCGTAATCTTAATGATATTTCCCTTTTTTTACTCTTTATTCACACGGGGTGGTCGTTAATTTCTTTCTCTTTTTTGCAACTCTCACGCTCTGCAACGTTTTATTCAAAAAGCTAAAGTAACGGCTTTTTTTTCTACGAAACGGAATTTCCCATTTTCTCGTTTGCGGAAACGGGGGACGGGCGAGATTTATGGCGACTGCTTATATAGTGGAAATTATTAATTTCCCCCTGCGCTTTTTTTAACACTTTTTCCTTTGCACAGGCGCCGGTTCCGGCCGGCCGCGTACGCCTACTCTCCGAGGGTGTTCTGGTCGGCCGCCCCCACGACGCACTATCACTGCTGGAGTACCGGCACTACCGCCGCCGGTGTAGGGGGTGCGCATCAAAGGAGAACGGAGTGCCTGTCCTACCTAAGAAATGTACGCACAAGTACTGTTGAAGTTAAACCACATTAAAAAAAAACTTGAAATGACCTTGAAACGACATTGAAATAACAATTTCTTCAGCATGCTGCTGTCACTAAGTGAGAATGTGAGCCGGAGGGGTTGGCGTGACTCGTGACAGCATAATAGAAGCAATCGTGCGTGAAGAACGCGTTTTGTGCGTAATGCAGTACGCAGACTGACACTCTGCGCGAGAAATGAATAAATCTGTTCGTACGCATGAATCTACACATTCAAAATGGCGCGCTACATCAACTATAAGCTATACCACCATGTGCAGAGAATTAACATTTGGCTAGACCTTTGTTTGTGAAGCTACATTTATGCACTAGAAATTCGCAGTTGAATTTCGTGCGAGATTTTATCCGGTCAACAATTTACATTTGAATTAGTAGTTTGTATAGCTAGTGTAGAAAGTGCGATTTTATGCATACGAGTGTCGAGTTGTGAAGCGAGCGTACACACTGCACTAAATTACAATTTTTAAACACTATCTTTTAGGGTTTCTTCTTGATTACATCTTACTAACACCATCAGAAGAGAGAATGATTAGAAAAACACTATTAGGTGGTTGTAGAAAAAACAATCTGTATATCTAGTGTGTAGAAAGTACTACAATATAAAAGTATATAAAAAATAATTTTGAATTTAAACACACGGGGCATAAAGTACAATTTTACGAGTGGTGGCAAAAGAAATCCATCCTTATTTTGAACGTTACAAACGTCACAAACGTCACAAACATGGCGCCATCATTTTGGATCGCTACGTATAATCTAAAAACCTAACCTAATCCAACTGTTATTGTCTTAATGTTATTGTTGTATTTGCACTCACCGTGAATCGTCGACACCAAACGGAAAGCCACCTTATGTCCTTGATCTTCTTCCCCATCGGCAGGCGTAGGATTATGTCAGCATTGCGATAAGCCTTTAATACCGGCGGATCTCTGCGAAAAGGAAAAACAAGGAAACAATCAACAACAGTTGCAAAGCCACCACACAATCCAAAGAGAAGTAAACGCTTCCAATAGAGAAGCGCTCAATTCAGGTTCAGGTTATATGAGGTTATACATCTGTGGCGTTTTGGCAAAAGCAGACAACTCCACTTTTTGGGGTTACGAGACAAATTCAATCTGATTTTTCAAATGCAGCTAAATTGATTCAAATTTTGACTGTATATCAAGTAATCGAAACATGTTGAGTTTTCACAGATTCGGTTCAAATAGATTAATTTTCTTTGTATTTTGCTGTTTTTGGAGTTGTCTGAAAAAGCAATGCAGAATTGCGTTGAACGGTGGCGCCACCTGTATTATTTTCATGGAAGTTGCATCTCGGAATCTGCATAATACCACAAGGTGACCACAAGTTATGCATTGAATATGGATTTGTCTGCTTAATTATTTATAAACTACTAAATATTCAGAGTTCTAGTTTTGCACATTCGACAGAGGGCTTTGAATAGAAACTTTTAATATGTGATTTCTTGAAAACACGAAAAGTGGAGTTGTCTGCTTCTGTCAAAACGCCACAGACAACACTTCTGTGGCTTCCCGGTACAACTACATAATTCCATTGTGGTTTCGAGAATGCGATACACATAACAAATAAGTTTCGACATTTCAAAAAGGTTTTCCACTTGTCATGGAGTTGTGAGGTTCTTCCCGACTCAATGACATTATGATTTATGAAGAAGAGGAGCATATACACATAACACCCAGTATAATCATTCAATATAACTTTGCTTCTTTTTCCTATTTGCTAACCTAATTTTTGGTAGGCTAAACTGCTCGCTTACGGCTCGCCTTCGGCTCGCCTCACAATTTTCGTCCTCCTAAATATTAACCATTCAAACTCACACGCAGGTAATATAGAATTATATCGTTAGCATCTTTATTTTTAAATGGAGTTATTTAGTTATGGCCGCAAACTATATATATAGTCGATTCTCATGCGGTGAGAACTCTTATCAAAATTTAAACTACATTTAGGTACAGAGGTTATTGCAATTACAATCAGCAAATATTATTTGATGTTAAATGTTTGCACACATTGTATGTAGATATAGCGGGGTAATAATTGTTTGCGCGTTTTGTACGGGAGGACACGTGGACGCGCGGCCCACGCAGGATGCGCACGAGGGGGTGATTTTAATCTCCGACAATTATGTTAATATACTAATAGCCATATCCTGATATATTCTGAAAGACGGGTTGGAATACATGAATAGCTAACGAACGAGGACGTGGAGGAAAGAGGGGGTGAATGGCAAAGCAGAGGAATAGGGAGAAAAGGGACGAGCGGACGTTATGAATATATGTATTGTGCAGCACATCAAACGAGCAGATCATGATTGTGATCGCGATCACATGACCATGATCAGAGGGTTGCAATCGAGCACCCCATCCCAGACTGGATTGTCAGGCCGTTGTCAAAGTGATGATTGCGGACTGAATGAGGAATGAGGAATATTCAGTAAATATACAGGGTGTTCACCAACTTAATGGATCAAATTTACATAGCATATAATTGGGCTAAATTTGAAATGAAAAGTTTAATTCGAAAATGTTCGGAAGGTCTTCGTTTGGACTCTCCAAGAACTCAAAGTTTCACAGTTAACTTTGTAAATAAACATGCACTTTATTTGTTTTAAATAAAATGCATACTAAAATGTTACAGCTATAAATTGCTACCGAAGGATATTTTTAATAATTTATGGTTTCCATGGTTTCACAGTATTTAAACATAAATTACATTTGTCATTAGTAATTTGACTGAATTTTACGGACATTTGGTGATGTTGTGCATAATTTTGAAAATTGATTCCTCCATAGTTCAGTCTCTTTCCATAGCAATTACAAAACATAATAAGTTTTATAATATCGGAATTTGTAATGCGGTATTGCCGGACTGATCCACTAATTTGTGAACACCCTGTATAGCATACGAATTGCCTAACTCCTAACTTGTATTGACAGTAGTACTATAACCTAACTTTGCTGCTTTGACGGAGTTTGTTGCGAATAAGTTGGAAACAGTGGGATCTGGAAAGACCACTGTCACTGTATTTAGGCAACGCTGTACGCAGAACGCAACAAACAGTGCTTTGAGTTCTGATTGTAAGTCCGGGGAGAACGGGAGTCCTATTTATATGTAAATAGGAGCCGCGGTCTGCTCAATCGTAGCTGGTGGCCATTCGTCTTTCCTCGCAACCCGCAAGTCCGCAACCCGCAACGCATATCCATTTGCAAGCAGCGGAACGAGCGGAACGAGCGGAACAGTTTGATTAAACATAGTGCTCCACCACCCACATTACACACCCACTATCCACGCCGCAGCGAATCAATTCAGCAACCAGTTCAGCATGTTCCACATGCAATGTGTGTTGCATACAGATGATGTCCATTGTCGGTTATTTTTACTCGTCTCGCAATATGGGATTGTTTCAGCGGTGCAATACAGCAAAACATGATGTGGGAAATATTGCAACTTGCTAGTTCAGTTCGGGGGAGAGCTTTTCGATTTTGCGCTGTGGTGCGGTTGGCGGCGGTAGCGCATAACGAGGTAAGCGGATTTTCCGGCGGCGGGCGCCCGCTCCCCGCTGCCAATGTTGCCATGGCAACCGCAAACTAATATCGTAATATGTTCTTCGTTTGCTTTCGCCACCGCTAAAGCTTAGCATTGCCAAAATAAAGTTAACGACTGCAGGCCTGCAGCTATACAAAAACAGCAAAACAAGTGTACAAACAGAGCACAAAAGTGCAGAAAACTTTGCAATGTTAATTCTTCGTTAACGATGCAGATCGTTATTATAACTTCAAGTAATGCTTCAATGGTTCTTAAGTTCCCTGTTTTTTTCTGTGGAAATCATTGTGCACACGATTTGACTATGATCCAGTGAGAGTTGGAAGCTGAAATTTGACAAACATGTTCTTTACTATAGTAATCAGATTTAATTTGAGTTTGGAAGAAATTACTCTATTAATTACAGAGAAATCTCAAGTATTGTTTTTATAACCGTTCGATTTTCACGACAAAGGTCTTGGGTCTCGGCAGAGCATTTCTTTTAAAACTTCTTTTTAGGTATCTAATCACTATTTAGTTTTTATAAAACTCTTTATGAACCACCCATCCTGCGCCATTCTTATAATTTAAAATAGAGCAATTTTCATTAAGTTTCCTGG
>JARJDQ010013153.1:0-22641 GCA_030264215.1 Geostiba sp. GC000077 | reverse complement strand
TTTATACTTAATATTTTGTTGTTTGAGGATAGTCTAAAGAAAGACGACAATGAGATGTGAGGAGTGGGGAAATTGTTTGCCAACACGAATACTGAAACAAGTAGATTATTGTCACTAGAACTATGATAGTTGAAGTGATTAAAGTTGAAGCTAGAGTTGTTTTCTATGCAAATAGAATGCATTAAAAACACGAAATGGACGGTCGGTCAGATTTTGGTCGTACGATTTATCTGATATAATATCTATGCAAATTGTTTCATTTAATAAAATCAGTATTTTTATGATATTCTGCGAATTGTTTGTTTTTTAGGTAGTTTGTATCGCGAAAAGTTTTCTACTTAATATTTATTGCGATCATCAAGAGATTTGTTGGTCACATGGCGTGAGAAATGTTTTCGACGTGAGAAAAAGTTGTCGCCGATCGTTGGGGGCCGTCGCCGTCGCGGCGCAATCGTCAAGGGATTCGAAGAAAACTAACTCTCGGTGCTGTAATACAATTAGTCCGAGGGTGGTGGGTCCGGTGTGTGTGTGTGCCAGCGAAGGGCGTGCGTGTGAGCTGCATCTCACGGGGGCAATGACGACACGATAGCAAGTTCGTGCTCTCCGGGGAAGGCGGCCATCCAACGCCGTGTCGCATTAACTCGATTAGCCGCACGAAACTTCCCATATTAAATACGCACGGCAACGGAACATCCAAGCAAGGATCATGTGGAAAAAGGATCGGAAGATTTAACAGACAATGGACAGGCATGGACAGAAAATATTTTAGTGCGGAAAAAGTGTGTTTGTAATGGTTTAAAGTGACTAGTTCTAAACCTAGCTTACAGAAAGGATGTTTCGGGGAATGGAAATGGCGAAACCACTCTCGCCCCGTTTGAGATCCCTGGGGAGGTGATATTACACCGGCGCTCGGCAACTCTCCTAGGAGCGACCGCGCTGCAATTCAGTGCGCGCCCGAAAACATATTGCCAAACGCTTCCCGCGTCCCCACAATCCCGACGTTCATTCTTCCTCGAACAGAAAATGCCAAATAGTGGAAGGGATAAAAAAAGCAGCTAAAGTTCAACAACAATTTGCTTTCACTCACCGAAACTAATTGTCTACTGTCTTTCATAAAACAACACACTATGAGGTTAGATCAGTGCTATTTCCTAATAGATGGCGCTACACCTGTTTTTGCACTGCTTGCAGCTACAATTAGTTTAGCACAGAAAAATTTTCGCTTGCGCATAATTTGAATATGTAATAGATTAATGGTTGAAGTTTCAACGTCAAGGCCAAGCATCGGCATCGACAGTCACCAAGTGACAATATGTTGTATTGCAAAAAGTGATTGTTCACAGGATGCAGGCGGTAATTTGCAATCACGTATTTCTGCTCGCTTCCAACTCCCAGCATTAATTACGCTCGATAATTTTATCACTAAATGCTAATCTAAGTTGCGGTAAGCCGAGAAAGGAGCATAACACGTGATTCCAATACTATGTTAGTAGCTTAGAGATATACATAGAACATAGAACTATGTTGATTGAATTCATTATTATTGATTGGTACCAGATACACTTTATTCTGTTCTGCTGATATTGTTTGTGGTCGATGACTTGGAAGCTTTACAATCAATCAACCGGTGTTTTGTCTTTGTCCTCTTTTCACTTTGGCCACTGCACAAAGAGGAGAAGAGCCATTGCTAAAACGTAAAATATGCCTACAGCCTAGCGCTTCGTTTCGGCTCGTTTGCGCCCTTTGCATGCTCCATGACTTCCGCAGGAGAGATGGGGCGCGAGCGGTGGATACGTTCGCACCGCAACGCAAAAAGGGATGATTAATGATGCCAAAGTCAACATTCGCCTCCCGGCGGACTCTCCCCAGCAATGCGGTGGAAATATCAACAGAGACTTTTCTCTGTTCTATTATAGTATATTCTGCGCTTGCTATAAAACACGGAACAACAAACGAACATTCAATATATAATATATTCAATATATATGATATTACCATGAGAATAAATGCGAAAATTGTCAGAATGACGTTTTCCTTGTCGTTTGTGATTTTTAGGAATTTGACAGAAGCGAAACTCTTTTACCTAGAATATACTTTCTTTTTACTTAAGATTGGTGAAGGAATTCTGTCGAGAAAATGCTCTCATGGTACGATGCCGCCTCGAATCGAACGCTGGTCCGTCCGTCAGAAGCACACTCCGCCACCGATGGCCCAAACTATTTGGAAATGCACAATATTCGCATCACCCCGAAAGAATTACTCTTCACGAATCCATACGAAGGCAAACTTTTTAAAGAGCTGATAGTCATTCGTAACTCAGGTTCCCGACCCGTCTTGGTGCGGTTATTAAAGCCTACCTCTTCAGTAAGTTCAGATAAGCTATGTGGAAATAGTTTTTCAACCGATTATTTTTAGGGCATACAAATTAAACCCTTGAAAGATGGCTTCTTCCTCTGTGCCGGAATGTGCATCAAACGTCTAGTCCAGTACAAGGTTCATATGATGACTGTGATCAAGTCCTGCTTCATACCGATTCACATTGATGACGTCTACGTTGTGGATTATCCAGTACGAATGTAAATTTACCAATACTCTTAATGATACAAATCATTCGAGTTTGATATATATTTCAGTGTTGTGACGCCAGTGAATCTGGAGGTTACTCCAACTAGCCTTGATTTTGGTCAGGTTGATGTTAGCCAAACTCCTACAAAGCGAACGCTGACAATTTCCAATTTCGATATTAAACCGGCCCAATTTTTCGTCGACTTGGGCCCGAACGAATTAAATATGTCTGCTGATCCAGTTCAGGGCACTGTCCTGGTAAACACACATTACTAATACTTATTGTCGACAACATATCTAACATTACAATCACAAGGGTGAACAATCAGTGGACGTTGTATTCACCGTCACCTTTCCCTACGAAGGGAACATCTATTACGAATTCTGGATCATGTCAGGACAATCCATCAATATTCGTGTGACAGCCAACGTTGGGATTCCGACCATCATCCCTAGATATGTGCCACATACTCCCAGCTTCACGTTTATCCAATTTCCGGTCACTTATTATGGAACCACGGTGTTGCGAAGCGTCATCATGCAGAACACCAGCGTTTCGCAGTCGTTCTTCTGCGTGGTGGGCGAACAGGAAATGGAAATGTGCACCTTGCAGAAGGTGCGCAACGAAGTCATCGATTACAAATTCTTTCGAATATCCCCTGAAGAAGGGCGTCTGCTCCCGAACGATGTGCGCGTGTTTCAATTCACCTACGCTCCGGTTGCGAAGAGATCCATCCCAAAGCAACCCTACCATTTGATTGTGTTGCGAATCAAACGGCTAAAGTGCAAGGATTTGAATCCCATAGAATACTCGCAAAATGTTTTTGAAGATCCGCGAGCAGAGACAGTTGGGACACGAAAAACGTCAATGAGAATGTCAACAACCATTGCTAGAACGGAGGCTGAGATGTTAAACTTGGGCAAGTGATTAAAAATGATTTCTTGAGATCAGTTTTTTTTATAATTTTCTTCTCTGATACAGCATCTATTAAGCGCGTTTCTGGCTGGGACTTTGACCTTAAACGCATAAGCATGGACCGATCTGAAAAACTAACTTCCAATGAATTGCGTCTTCTTCTCTATGGTCAGGTGGAAAGGGTTGCAGTTTCTATTACTCCAGATGCCCTTACGCTCAAAAATATGCTGGTTGATGAAACAATAACGCGCATATTTCAAATTCAGAATAAATGCACCGTGTTGCCAATCATCTTCAGGTATCAGAAGATTGCGTTCGTTGAAGTCGAACCCAAAGAAGGACACTTGGGACCCTTGGAATCCGTTGAGGTTAAAGTCCTCATCACTCCTCGAAGTTATGACCTAGTGGATAGCAATATAGTCTTCGAGTATCTCTACTATAACCAACCTCGTGTTGATCAGGAGTTGGTCGTGGTTGGTAAATGCAAGATACCTTTCATAATGGACGAGAAGATAGTGCCAGCACAAAGAAAGCCCGATTCTTTATTGGCGAAAAATTTCCCATTCAAAAAGCCCAATCAACGCCCCAACGATTGTATCATGAATATTTTAATGCGAAGCAATATTTATATTGCACTACCTGATGATAGACCTGCAAATAATATGGCCGATCCATTTAAGAGAACGTTTAAATCAATATATGCAGCACTTCCGCGTTATCAACCTAAGTACAATAAATTTGCGCTGACAAGACGAGAAGAAGAGCTCAATGATGCAAGAAACTACTATAACATTTATATTAATATGGGGGCTAAGAAATTGAAAAAGGATCAACCGGTAGAAATGGATGTGCTCAAATATGCTGAGCAATGTCAGCCTTTTTCGTGCATATCGGAAATCAGGGATGAGATTAGTAACATGACCAAGGAGTTTATACCGCTGACCCCATTACAATTAGTCTTCATAGATGTACAGCCCAGAAGTATAGTCGTAGAGAAAGTTGCTTTCAATTCCGTATACATGCACACTTTAAAGGTGATCAACGGCAGCAACAGTTATCTCAACGTATTTCTCAAAGCACGCAACCCAAAGTTATTTGATTTCAATGATGGTAACCGATTCAAGATTGCTCCCAACACGGAAAAGATTCTTACCTTTATCCTCTTCATCGGTACGACCCCAGTGCAAAACTACGAAGTCCATGTGCTCATCAACAACGCATTTGTGATTGAGACTTCGGCTTTGGTCAAAGCGCAATTTAGACATCTGATCATGTTCCCGGACAAGCTAAACTTTGTCGAAAATAATATCAGACAATTCGTTGAACTGCATAACGAACTTAACGTAGACACACTTTTCCTCTGGAAGGTGCCTTCCATGTTTCACGTGGAACCCAAAGAAGGCGAAGTGCTCGCGGGTAGATGCATCGCTTGCATGGTGACATTCGATGTGGGAGCAGTCGGAAACATTGCGTATGACCTCGACGTGTATACCGAGAACAAGTTCAACACTCTGAAGGTGACGATTGAGCCCTTCAATTATAGGGTGAAAATTCCGAAAACGCTGAATTTCGATGAAATTGCGATGAATGTGCCTTACAATAAAACGTTGCCATTGTGCAATGGTGGTTCGCTACGTCTATTCTATGAGATCAATGAGCAACATCTTCTGGATGGCATCAAGATCAAACCGACAGACGGCTACATTACTCCATTCGGCACAGTGAACTTGATAGTCACCGCAACCCGTAGCCAACTCGGGGCATTCAACGGTAAAATTGAGGTAACCATTGCGAAGTGCTTAAGGTTATCATGCGAAGTATCAGGAACCGTTCGCTTTCCCGAACTAAAATTCGTACCGGAAATATTGCGATTTCGGAGAATGGCCGCCTCCAGCTTTGACATTGCTTGCATCACCATTGTGAACACATCCAATGTCATGGCTGTGCTGCAGTTTGACACCGAACGCTTTCCGGAGTTTAGCTACTCAGAATATACAAACACACCATTTATGACGAATCGCGATATGGTATATGTGAATCCAAAGGAGGAGAAGCAGTTCTCCATACATTTCTATCCTTACAATCCGCTAGTAACGTCCTTTCCATTACCTTTGGTGGTGAACAAAATGAACTACGGCAGCAAGTCAAAAACCATGCTGCTACCCACAGTGAAGGTCCATGCGCAGGTGTTGAGCTACAAGCTGGAGGTGAAATCATGGCGGTATAACTTCCAATACTTTCCTTACTTCAACTACAAGAACGTCACCAGCCAAATGATCACAATCAAGAATCCAGGCAAGAATGTCGTCACTTTCTGCATACGGTTAGATGAACTAGCGCCACCTTTTGTCTTCAAGTACATTGGAGGAGTAAAAACGGAAAACTTCAGCGCTTCATATGTAATCGAACTTCAACCGGATGAATATATAATTTTCGAAGCTTCCTATCAACCGATAACGACTGGCAATCACAGCATCAAGTTGCCAGTATACATTAGAGATGATTTCACTCAGGATATGCATAATTATTTCTACTTTGTTGGCACTTATCCTGCAGCAACATATAAATATCCTGAAGAGACTGTTCATTTGGGTTTCATCCCATTGAGGTTCAGCATCTCAAAGAACATCATCGTCGACCTGGCGTACCATCATCCCACCTGCAATTGCATTGCGTCCATTAGTGATCCACAAACCTACATTGAAATTGATGGATCTAAGCCAAACAGTACCACATTCTATAAAGTCGTTTCAATTATATTTAACAGTCCCTCTACGCACATAGTAAACTGCAAATTGCAGTTGGCTTGTAGTTGCCCTGGACCCAACTTTCAGGTGGATATTATTGGTGGGTCCGAGAATAATTACTTCACAGTTCATCAATGCATTGAGTACTTTAAATGTACAAGCAGTATGAGTCTAACAGCAATATTTGAAGCGAGCGTTAGTACCTTTTTTTAACTACTTAAAAATCAGCATCAGTAATTATTTATTGTAGGATGGCGAGATGAACATGTCAACCATCACAGTACAAGATACAGAAAAAGATGAATCCTTCAAGCACATTTACAAAACGGATCTGCCCTTCTTCCAATCTGGTACTCACTTATTCGATGATTACATGCGTCAGGTAGTCACCATAATTGAGAAATGGATCACTGAGCAGATCTTCTTCGGAGTGAAGAGCTACAGTATTCCAGATACCATCTGCATACCAGAAATAAAATTGTACGAAAAACAGGGCAAACGCGAAGGAATCATTAAGGTTCCTCTTCAACATGTCATGAATTATCTGTTAGGACCTAATTTGATGGTTAATTTTGAAATCAAGTAAGTCTGCCTCTACTTATTGAAACTAAACGGGTCTTCAAGATACTAGATATTAGATACTAGATATTTTCTGAACGCGTGCTTCTTTTTAACGGTTCTTACCAGATTCTGATAGCTGAGAAGACGCCCTTTGAGACGTCCATAGTCCCATGTCACTCAAAGCCCTGGAAGTGTCTTAAAATCCATTTTGAAAGTTTAGTGTTTTCTTTAGATATTTACACGATTTTTGAAAGAATTGATATTTTCTGAACACGTGCCCCATTATAAAGTTTCTTGGCGGATTCTGCATAGGCAAGAAGACGCTCTTTCAAATGAACCCCATCCCAACCCCCACAGTTGCGCTTAAAGTGCCTTTAAAACATTATGCATGTTAATATGTTATAGATTCTCCGAGAAGAAACCCATCAGCTCGCAGATTCGAAAGTTCTATAAAGATCTCCTTGCTTATCTTCACACTATCGGATGCACAGTATCCATGATCAAGCCGGAGTCCCTCCTCTCTTATGAAATGTACCTTGAGTTCATGACGTACACGTACGCCGAGCACACGAGGAACATACTCAATCCAAGATTATTCTACCTCTTAGCTAAGCAGAGCTGGTTAGATTTGTTCCTGCAATCGTACAAGATACTCGTGTCTCATCGAATATTGCATTCCCTGGCGGTCATCGGCTTAGCGAAAATCGAAAAGGAAAAAGCACACAAACTCAGCAGCATCAGCTCGCGCGATGTTCCAATGTCACGCCATGGCGGCATCTCCATCACCTCCACTAACATCTTCTCTGACGAATCGGTGATACTCCTCATATGGGTGGACAAACACTTTCAAGAACACAAAGAGAAATTTCTTGCTTTTGACTGTCAAATGAGCAAACGAATTATGAGCAAACGAATTGAGAATTATGACGAGGACCTTTGCGATAGTCTCGGCATCATTTCCTGCATCTTGAGTTACTGCACATTTATGGATGAGCATATTGTTGGCATCTATGCGCCAGCCAGAACTCGCCAAGAAAAAATCAGTAATGCATACATTTTAATCAAGATGCTGAATCTTCTGAATGTCAGCTTCCGATTGGAACCGAATGACATTATCCAACCGAATATAATACACATGCTCATGTTCCTCACCTATCTATATGATTTCCTCCATTCGCTGAGATCAAGTGATACAATTGTATTCAATACTGTGTTGTCACAGACCAAGGAGGAAAATATTGCCATCTTGAATGATAGCAAACACCGAATGAACTATAATGTAATATTTTTCAATAATACGAATGATTTATTTACCGTGGAAGAGTCGCAGATTATCATTGAGCCAGACAGAGTCTACAAATTGAATATTACCTATTATGCCAGGTTTCTCCGTATTCAAAATGCGATCATTTTGCTGAGTGGAGAAATCCCGGGGAATCAATATACGAACTCGAAGATCTATTTCCTAGAAGGACGCCCTGATTTAATCAGCACTGATTTCTTGCCGATTGAGCTGAAGTGTGTGATATACAAAGTGACCGAGGTATCATTTGAGGTCAAAAGTCCATATGCTGAGGAAGCCATTTACGAAATATTCCTGATTAACCAAGAATACACTGACAATATAGCCGAAATGATCAACTCCCTAATACCATATTCAAAGGTGCTCGAAACCGGGACATTGGTGCGATGTAAATTCGAATCCCCGTATGCTAATTCTGATGAAGATGGAATGATCATCATCAAGGCCGAAATGTGCAACATCATCAACACCAGCACAACCCAGTGGGTGTTGTTCCGAAACGAGGAAATCGGCGATTTTATGGTGAAGCTGAAATTGATAACAAGACCGATGAAGAAGTTCAATGTCTTGTACCTAACAATGCAGAAAGCGTTGAGTCGGTTTCCGTGTACGTGCCCGCGCAAGAAACCAGATGTGACAAACACCAAGTGTCCGCGGAGCGCCAAGGTCATGATTCCGTGCCGTAATGAGTTTCTCTGGTCGGCGGTGATGCGGTTCTTCCTAGCTACAAGGGATCCCGAAGAGACGGAATTTTGGGATATCTATGGAAGTAAGATCTTAGACCTTCATCATTTTCTCTTAGAAATTTCCTTAATATCATTATCACTGTTTTCAGATACTCCAGTGGGTTCCCACATAGTAGAACGCATTCTCTACGATCACAAAAGGTTCCTCAATGATGACATGGTCTACTTTACGAATAAAACCTTTACATATACTGTGCAAACGAAGAAGCCAGATGTCGTCGTCACGCAGAAGAAGAAAGTGATCAAGGAAGCATACAGCTATACAACGACGGAAATTCGGGTGCATTTTAATGAAATGGTTAAATCATTTTACTTGATTTTGCAGTCAGTGGATGGCAAAGAGACTCGCACGTACAAAGTACTAGTGAACTACGAATGATACAAAAACTATAAAAACGAATTCTGAGAAATTATACTTTCTTAGTTGTTGCTTCAAATATCCACTTGAAATTGCCGTAAACACTGTAAACATTTCCTCATTACGAAATTACGAAACGTCACGTCTTTTTTGCACTTTTAAGGAAACATTAACGCGCTTACTATGTGTTTAAGTATTTTGTTCTCTTTACCTAAAAACAACGATTTGTACAACAAGGAAATTGAAGGCACGATAAGTGCCATAACTTTGTTGAACGCATTTTGTTGTTTCACGATTATGTGTCAGTAGGTGGCCGAACGTGGTATAAAATGTAATAGTCGAGCAAAAGACGGAAATTATTGTCATTTAGCGTGTGGTCGACACGACGGTGGACGGTGATACTTGTGAAGATTTGGTCGCGACTTTTGTGCGAAAAGGTGCAACGATGCGTGGCCAGCCTCTCGCGTTGGGTGATTGTGTATTAGGTGAGCGTTTGACGATGCCGGTAGTAACGCTTAAATATCTAATTAATTCAGGGGCAATTGCACGCCTCCTAATTAAAGATAGATACTTTAAAAATATAACTTTATACAAAACATAGGTCTAAGTTTAAGTTGCATTCATTGATGGACAGGTTGTCACAGACGAAAGTGTCCAAAAGATGCATCTCCTACCTCTTGTTTTGGAATCTAATTGGAATTGGAATCTGATAATGCAGGAGATGCAATAAAACCAAGAGACATTTTCTCAAATTTGTGCACTTACCAAAATTAAAATCCACTAGCTACATCGGGCGAATTTGAAAATCGTAACCTTGGAATGCTGGAGTGTGTTCGGTTTTTTCAGCTTTGGCATGTTTTGGCATAACTCGCTCATTGGCCGAAATCCATCGCTTATAGTATTTTGCGCAATGAGTAGCGGTATGATGTGTTTATCGTGCGAGTGTTTAGCGAGCGTGACGCGAGCGGAGCGAGCACGATAAAAACAATACCGCACGAATTGCGTACAATGCATAACTCACGGCCGCCATTATAAATCAAAATAGTGCGGCACCAATAGAGCACCAAGCAAGCCCCACAAAACAAAACACTAACATACTAAACTTGTTAACATAAAAGTATTCCACTATGCATTCTAGTTTCGATAAATCGCATAACGCAAAATATCGCAACTAGCTATAGTAGCAGTTGTTTATTTCGCACACTAATAAAGCGGCCATTCGGTGCTCGATTGGTACCGCACTATTTTTATTTATCATGGCGGTCGTGACTTAAAGAATTATCCGATTAGGCAGTAATTTAAGTTCTAGTACCACTCTGCTTAGGCGGTGCAATGAAATTTAAGCTAAGTATAGGATTTAATCCTATGTTATTTTAATTATGAAGCGTGCAATTGCCCCTCAAGGGCGTTTGAATGTGAAAAAATAATTGTATGTATGAACGTCTGGCCGGAGCACCAGGATTCGTCCATTTGTCTGCCGGCCCCCGGTCTGCTGTCTCGTTGATGTGTGCGTATCACCGAACGGATTCATATAAATAATCGACGTCGCGCGCCGCTCCCGGATAGTCTCCTGCAGGTGTAACTAGTGGAAAGTCACCTGCAAATCAAGTTGGATTTCTTTTTTCAAAGAAATATTACAACGCATTTGTGTTCCTTCGATTTGTGAAGTCGAGCAGTCGACTTCAAAGTGAAAGAAAAGTGATAAAAAGTGCATTTTGAAATGGATGCTCAACAGTTTAAGGAATTCGGCTATGCGGCCATTGACTTCATTGCGGATTACATCGAAAACAATAGAGAACGGTAACATTTCTGTATACATTGCGCAATTTCAAATATTTATTGTTGATACCAAACGCGCAAAGTCTTAATTGTTTACTAAACATTTCTGCAATATTTTAACCTGGTAAAACATAATAGGAGTGATTAAAATCTTGGTGACATTTAATTAAGTAGAAGTATTTTTGCATAAATGTTTGGTTTACTTCAGATAAGAATAAAACTCACTCACGTTTTCCCAACATTCGAATTCTGCAAGAATTATTACTTTACAACGTGATTGGAGCGTTTAGATTACAATGACATAATTTTATTTGCCGATGAAAATGCATATTCATTATCTTATTATTTGCTTCCATATTTTTCATTTTATCGGATTTCACGATAAATGAGATTTTGTGCATGTCTATTTTTAAAATCGCACACATTCTAATTAACTCTATTAATCGCAAGCGCATATAATCGTTTCCTTTAATTGGCTTCGTAATTGAATTGTAAGCAAATTAAAGGAATTGTATGTTCGGTACACATAAATAATTATATGTGTTAAATGTTGCAAGAACGTTAATTGTCTCTAATAATTTAAATATACAATAAAATGTAATAGAAATAATAGCTTGAATATTTTAACTTTGATATCATCAAACAAAAGGAACATTTTGTATATTTTGTGCTTATTTTGAAGAGCATTTAAAAAAGAATTGGGCCCTCTTTCCACGATCGAGTTTCTTGTCTAAAATTCTTGATCAATTCTACAGGTGTCAATGGCAACGTCACCAATGCAAAACAATTGACATGTTCAGTGGTATGCTGAAAAAATATACCTGTCTTCTTGAAAAGTTATACGTATGAGATTATTTTGCGACGTTTTTTAACCCTCCAATCGGTCAAAATAAAACTACAAAGTATGCGAAGAGTCATACTACAAACGCTTCTCCCGTTTGTAGTATGACTCATCGCAAACTTTGTAAATTTATTTTGGCCGTTTGGAGGCTTCAAAAAAATCGCAAAAAAACTCAGAAGTGTAACTTTTCATAAGGAACAACATATATTTCAGCATTTCACTGAACAAGTCTATTCTAAACAAGAAACTCGATTGAGTAAACAGTAAACAATCTCTTAAAAGAGCATATAACGTCGAGAAAAATTATATTGGAAAAAACGGTATCTCAGAAAGATCGGTTAACGTATTCGAGAGTTTCAGACATACTCTGGAAATCATTAACCGATCTCCAAAATTCTTTCACCAATCTTATTATTTGGTCCATGCGATGAACTGATTTGCTAATATGGGAAATCCGTCAATGATTTCCGTATACAACTATTCTCTTTTTCATCTTTGATTGAGCTTCGTTGGTCCCTATGTCGTCTTGGAAAGAGCATTTTTTTTCAACTAAATTTCAATAACATAGTAGATTTTCAGTAAAAATCCCATTTAGGACGCCATAAACCTGAAGCCCAAAAAAATATTTTGAATGATTTGCTAAATAATTCTAAATTCAGCAGGGTTTCAACTTTCAACAGATTTGAAATACATAGGTTGCTCTATTATAGACCGCCTAAACATAATCGAACATATGCCAAATCATTATCTGCTAACGAAAAGATAAATATACCTACCGATAGTATAATGTATGCATTGTTAATATTGATAAAACAAAGTACCGAAACTAATTTGTCGTGTCTCGTAACCTTCTTTTTTCGGCTTGTTAGTGATGTTTTGCCGTCGGTGGAACCGGGCTATCTTCAACCGCTAATCCCCGACCACGCACCGCGGGAGGGTGAGCCATGGCAGGAGCTGATGAAGGACATGGAGCGCGTTGTTATGCCTGGCATCACGCATTGGCATTCGCCCAACTTTCACGCGTACTACCCCACCGGTCAATCGTACCCCTCCGTCGTCGCCGAGACGATCACCAGCGGTCTCAGCGTGATTGGATTCAATTGGGTAATGTACCATGAACAGATAGCTTGCGACCAGAACTTTGCTTGCATGGCAAAAATTAATGAAAATCAAATTGGGCGGAAATATAACAGCGGAAGTTCATGTCAATCATATAGATTATGTTTGTTTTGCTGTGTTGCAGGTTGCCAGCCCAGCTTGCACGGAACTGGAGGTAGCCGTAATGGACTGGCTGGGGAAGATGGTCAACCTTCCAGAGGAGTTTCTGAATTGTTCCGAAGGCCCAGGTGGAGGTGTGATCCAGGGGACAGCTAGTGAGTCCACATTTATCGGGCTTCTGGCTGCCAAGGAGAAAATAATCAGGGAGTACAAAATATCACATCCGGAAATGCCTGAGAGTGAAGTTAAGGCAAAATTGGTTGCCTACTCCTCGGACCAATCAAACTCCTCCATTGAGAAAGCTGGACTGCTGGGTTCGATGAAAATGAGACTTCTCAAGTCCGATCCAGATGGTAGACTGCAAGCCGAGGTCTTCCGTGCTGCAGTGTTGGAGGATATCGCGAAGGGTCTCATTCCATGCTATCTCATTGCAACCTTGGGCACCACGCCCACCTGTGCATTCGATGATTTGGAATCACTCGGCTTGCTGTGCAAAGAATTTGGAATCTGGATGCATGTCGATGCGGCCTACGCCGGCTCGGCCTTCATCTGTCCCGAGTACCAACACTATATGAAGGGCGTCGAATTGGCCGAATCATTCAACTTCAATCCGCACAAGTGGCTAATGGTCACGTTTGACTGCAGTGCGTTATGGGTGAAGGATGCCAAGCATCTGGTACAGGCATTCAACGTGCAACGGATTTACCTCCAGCACAAGCACAAAGGAGCTCCGGATTACATCCACTGGCAGTTGGGACTCGGGAGGAAGTTCCGCTCGCTGAAGCTCTGGTTCGTCCTGAGAACCTATGGTGTCGACGGACTGCAGAAACACGTGCGGAATCACATACAACTTGCAAAGTATTTCAGCGAACTGTTGGTCACCGACAAAAGATTCAGCGTCTTCTCATGCAGCATGGGCCTTGTTTGCTTTCACTTAAAGTTAGGAAATCAGCACACCCAAGCAATGTATGATAAGATTCTCTCGAGGAAGAAGCTTTTCATGGTGCCCTGCACGATTAACGGCGTTTATTTGATCAGATTCGTGGTCTGCGCAAAGACCACGGAGAAGAAGGATATTGACTTTGCTTGGAATGAGATTTACTCAGTGGCAGACGGTATGGAAGATGCGCAATCCATTCAACTGGTTGGAAAGGAAATGGAAGGAAAGAATGCGATTACTAAAATGCAGATGAAAGATAACAAGAAATACGTCGAAGTCGAAAGGACGAAATAACGATTAAATAAATGTTATCAATGTTAAGTAGTTTTTAGTAAGTTGGTAGTACATCAAATAACTATGCTTTTCTGATTTTTACCACTACTAATGTGTAATGTGAGCGAGCATAAGATATAATAAAATCCACAAATCCGACGCACGAAGCATTTCACGAAGGCGGGCAATTAATGAAGTTGAAGTCGGAATGAAGTGCGAACAGTAGCAAACGAGCGTGCACAATGCAGGGCGCGAAACAGAGCAAGAGCCAGAGCAAGATGGCAAAAGCCCAGAGAGCGCGGCGCGCGGTTTAATTAAATTTCACTTTCTTCCGGCCGTCCGGTCGGGCGGACGACGTTCATAAACTTTCTCTAATGATCATGACCTTTATTTCTCACGTAACCGGTAGCAAAACTTACATTTCGCCCGCGTAAGCTCAGGCGCTCGGCCGAAGTTACGAAATTAAATTAGTAATTTTGTTTGCACTTTGCATCATTTCTTTTTCGGCAGCTCTCAATCGCTTAATAAGATTTCGGTAACGATGGAAATGTACGCCAGCATAAACACAACATACTGGTTTTTGGATGCCTTTCATTAAAGGTTTCAGCGGCGCTGTTAATGAGAAAAGAGCGGCGCGACGGCGTTTCGGATGTGTGTGAAAGCCGGGCCCGGAGCATCCGGAGCAGTTATAAATCGCTCGATCGGAGCGGGCCGACAATTCGGGGCGCACTGGCGGTACGTATTTAAGCAGGTGCGCTGATTGCGGCGCGATTCTTGTGCGCGTTGAACCCGAACTGGTGCGGTGCGTGAATTATGGACGTCGAAGAGTTTCGGGTGTTTGCCAAGGCGGCGGTTGACTATATCGCAGATTATTACACAACCCTTCGGGACAAGTAAGCTTCCAATAATATTACTGTACTAACTCCTCCAAATACTTTGAGATCTGTTAACTTAATGATTGACTCCTTAAATAGGCCAGTGTTGCCAGATGTCCAGCCAGGATACATTCGGGACCTGCTCGCGTCGGAAGCCCCCGACACGGGGGGCTCGTGGGAGGATTTATTCAAAGAGATGAATCGCGTCATCATGCCGGGCCTGACGCATTGGCAATCGCCCAACTTTTACGCCTACTATCCGGCGTCCTACTCGTTTCCATCAGTTGTTGGGGACTTCATGAGCTCTGGCCTGGGCGTCGTGGGTATTAATTGGGTGAGTCCCGTGTATTTCTTTCTTCCAACAGTTCCAACAGTTCCAACCTCAACCCTTGGATAATAATATTTCCACATACAAGTCGTCTGTCCTCGCATGGAAACAGAGTTAACTTTTATTGATTGTTTGTTAATTCAGAGTCGTTGGTATCAATATACCAGGTTGTAATAGTTTGCGCAACGTGGAACAAGGTCAAATAGCTAATGTATAATAACCTCAATGTAAACAAAATGGCGGTCTCACAACTCAAAACTTTGCACTCAAATACAATGCTTAATTTATTTTGCTTTTTGCAGATCACAGGTCCTGCAATCACCGAATTGGAAGTGGTCATGATGGATTGGTTAGGCAAAATGTTGGATTTACCTGAAGAGTTTCTCAATTGTTCAGATGGTCCTGGAGGTGGTGTCATAAAAGTAAGTTTTACGACTAAGCTCCCTACTTTAATGTTACTAATGATATTTCTGGTGTGTTTAAAGGGTACCGCAAGTGAAGCCACTTTAGTATGTCTCCTAGCTGCTAAAGAGCGCACAGTCCGTCGGGTAAAAAAACTATATCCAGAACTCACCGAACCCGAGATCAAAGGCCGACTACGTGGCTATAGCTCCAACCAATCCAACTCCTCTATTGAGAAAGCCGGCCTCATGGGCTCCATGACCTTCCGTCTCTTAGACTCCGACGACGAGGGACGCCTCAAACCCGAAAGCCTCAAAACCGCCATGGACGAAGACCTCGCTAACGGGAACTTTCCTTGCTATGCAGTAGCCACCTTGGGCACCACCGGCACATGTGCCTTTGATGACCTTACACAACTGGGTCCAATCTGCAACGATAACCACGTGTGGTTACACATCGACGCCGCCTATGCTGGTTCTGTGTTTGTTCTTCCTGAATTCCGTCATCTCAAAAACGGCCTCGAGCACGCAGACTCATTTAACTTCAATCCGCATAAATTCATGCTCATCAACTTCGACTGCTCCATACTGTGGGTGAAGAACTCCACGCATCTCATGAACGCTTTCACTGTAGATCGAGCTTATCTCAAGCACGGCTTCGAGGACACTGCGCCCGAGTATCTCCACTGGCAGATTCCATTGGGGCGCAGACTACGCGCCCTCAAGATTTGGTTCATGCTGCACACGTACGGAGTGGAGGGAGTGAGAAACCACCTGCGGAGACAGATCGCAATGGCGGGATATTTTGCTAAGATCGTTGCGACTGACTCGCGCTTTGAGGTCTGCTGCGAGAACGTCGCGTTGGTTTGCTTCCGCGTGCGAGGGGCGAACTATCTCACCGAGCGACTGATTGAGAAGCTGCAGGAACGCAGGAAGATCTACGTCATTGGTTATACCTACAAGACACACAAAGTGGTGCGATTCTCAATCAACAGCAACGAGACCAATGAGAAGGATTTGGAATTCGCGTTCACTGAGATTAAGAAGGAAACCGAAATGATACTCGCTGATCACAAGGAAAATACCATTAACGAAGAGTTCTCCGAACTCAGTGTGAAAGAGACACGCTTTGATATACACGTGGAGAACTTCAAAGTCGATTCTAGGGATATTTTATAATTTATCATAATATTATTTGTGGAATAGTAAATATTATATTTCAATAAACTGTTGTTGTGACAAATATACGATGACAAAACAATTACAAATCAGTGGGTCGTCAAAAATGACGATGGTTTGGTGACGTTTTCATCATAAGAATTAAATTTGTGGTGTTTTCTTCGTGTTTGTAACGTATTTTGGTAACGTTTGTACAGTTTTATATATTGAGGACATTAGTAAGCGTCGGCCATGCACGGAATACATTTGAACATGCAGAAATTCAAGAAACAACTCATACAAGTTGCCCACATTGCCCAAACGGTAAGATTGGGGAAAAATTCAAGATTCATTATTATTTATTAAATTTCTAGAACGTTTGTTGTGATATTCGAAATTCGTGCAAACGCAGTATTTACCAAACGGCTGTGTGGCGTTCAGATTGCGAGAGCAAGCCGCCGCCAGCACCCCTTGAAGTGTGCACCATCTCGGAGAACGTGATTGATCCGTGCGCACCGGAGCCGGCGGTGGTGATTGTGGGCGCGGGGCTCGCAGGCCTCTCGGCGGCGCACCGCCTCAATCAATGCGGCATCAGCAACTTTACCATTCTGGAGGCCACCGATCGGTAGGACTGGCGCCCTCTCTACGCCAATGGCGGTACTAATCCTCCTAACTTTACAGGCCAGGTGGAAGAATCCATTCCTGCTGGCTGGGCGATGTGATTGCAGAAATGGGCGCGCATCACATCATCGGCGGCTGCTCGGCGAACCCCGTGTACAATCTGGCGTGCCAGGAGGGTTTGCTTACACCCCCAATCACTAGATGTGACCACAGCAAGGCTTTGTTCTGCACGAGCGAGGGACGCGCAATTGACATGTCCGTCGCTGTAACTGCTTTTCATATCTTCAAGCAAATGGAGCAGGAGGCAGTGATGTTGTTTGCAGCCGGTGCCGGCAAGGAACACGGCTCGCTGATGAACTTCTTTCGCACTAGAATTCAGCAGGAGTTGTTCAATTTTCCGGATGATCAGAGATATGATGCTTCCAGGGTGTTGCACGGTTTGACGAATGCCTTGCGCACAAGAATCGGCGATGACCTCAGTCGTGTGAGCGCTGATAACTTTGGAAGCGTTGTGTCCATCCCGGGCGGTAGGATTAGGGTACCGCTGGGCTTCGTTGGTGTCTTGGCCCCACTTCTCAGAGACCTGCCCGATTGCAGTCTGAAATATCTTAAGCCAGTTGCGAACATAAAGTGGGGACACGTCTTGCAAAATGTTGGCGGTCCCCGCGCAGTTGTCACCTGCTGCGATGGCGAGGAATACTGCGCAGACTACGTAATCATTTCCGTCTCGTTGGGTGTCCTTAAGAACCACGCGGACAAAATGTTCTGTCCGTATTTATCAAGCGAGAAGATGGAGGCCATTAACAACCTAGGCTTCGGCCACGTGAACAAGATCTTCCTTGACTACGCCCGACCTTTTTGGGTCTGGCATGAAGGAGGTATCAATTTTGCCTGGTCCGCTGATGAGTTGAATAATCGGTGTGAATGGATCAAGGGCCTCAGCGCCATTGAAGAAGTGGAGGGATCTAAACATGTACTCTGTGCCTATGTTTCCGGCCCGGAGGCACACGAAATGGAGCGTGCTACAGACGAAGAGGTGGCTGAGACTATCACTAAGGTGCTGCGACAATTCACAGGAGATGCTTCACTACCATACCCGACGTCCATACTTCGATCCAAGTGGTCCTCAGATCCTTATTTCTGCGGATCGTATAGTTATCTGGGGATTGGATCAACCGTGGGACATCAGTGCGATTTATCCAGCCCGCTGCCGTCAAAGTGTGAAACACCACCGATTCTGTTATTTGCTGGTGAAGCCACATGCGCTGGACATTATTCCACAGTACACGGAGCCAGATTGAGTGGTATCAGGGAGGCAGAACGAATCATTCAACTTACACGAAAGTTTAAGGGACCACCACCTACCAAAGCCTCCAAAGCATCATAAAAGATTTCTGTAACATGATATTGTAAATTGCTATAGTAAAATATATGTGTTAAATATAGATACTTTTTTGCAAAGACGAGATGAATAACCTCCACATAACAGCACGCCTCATATTCCAGTTTAGACGTACGGTTCATTGTTTACGTATTATATAATCATTGTTATTAAGAACCACCCAGTAGTAAAACTTATTTCGTAACGCATATGACATGATGGACGTTGATGGACAAATTGAGGTAATTGCCACTTTGAGAAACCCGCGGAGTAAACAAAACACCGCGAACACGTCCTAAATAATGCTTGTACAGTTGTACAGTACATTATCCTATACAGGTAAGCAAAATATTTATCAAATTAAATATTCATAAGTAAAGTTCTATATATACTTAATCATTCCTTTTTACATAATTAGGAATTACTGTTTGTAACTATTATAATTTGGTATTCTTGTTTTCGTAATCCATGTTTTATAATATATTTTTATTTGTTTACGTGAATGGATACAATATTATGTTTGTAACTTATTACCCACCATTGCTTCAATATTAAATATTACTTACGACTGTTCACGTCAGTTTTTTCCTGCTATGTTCATCAGTTTGTAAATGCTTCAATTTTTTTAATATATATATTTATATTTCTCGACTATCGACCCAGTGTAATTGGCTTGCATTGACTGATGGTACTTGTAATAGTTGTTTAATAGGTTGCTTACAGTAAGCCGAATTGCACAGAAAAGCTTACTAATTTTTATAATTTAGTCTACACTCGAGCAATTCTGCTGAGCTGGTTCAGTTTACCAAAAAATGTGGAGCGACAAACATCACATAATTATTTTCCTCCAGATTTTTTTGTTTTCTCTTCAGGTTGGATCATTGTCAACGGAGACAATAAATTATTGGAAGCCTTCCTTTGATACCACAATTGATAATGCATTCATCGAGAAGTGTCACCTCCAAATATATCTAACAACGAACAATTCAGTTCACCTGAGTTTATTTCATGCGCTCTTCAATAGATCCCAATTTGCTGTAACATTGAATTTAGAAGGTTATTCGCGTCCACTGGGATATCTACTAGTGGGCGATAACTATAACACAATCAAGGACTTTATCAGCAGTCACAATTTCAAAGTGCGAAGGACAGTGTACATTGTGTACTTTCTGAAGTCTGAAGATGATATCCCTCCGGAATGTATTGATAGTCAATTTCGGGAGCTGGAACCCTTCAACACAATGCAGGCTGTGGGAGGATTGGACTTTGTTCTAAATAAAATATATGTCAATTCTTCAAGTAAATGGTCCCAACCAACTATCGCGAATATGCATGTGAGATCATTAAGAAGATCCACTGATATATACAAGCCTTTGGGGCACTGGAAGCCTGATTTCAAATCGTCAAACAAGGTCTTTAAAATCATCGCGTTTGACTGTCCACCACAAGTTTACTACAATAAGGAGCGCGGTTTGTATAGTGGGTGGGAAAAAGCTATGATAGAGGCAATCATGGCGAAACTCCAATGGCCCTACAACTTTGAAATAAGACCACCTGGATATCACGATTCAGCGAAATTGGAACTCGTGAATAAAACCGTGGATGCGACCATCTGTGGTCAACTATTACAGACATTAATACCCTACTCAGTTGATCACACCGGTGGTCATTTTCAAGTATTTCTTACCTTCTTGGTGCCCAAGCCGACAAAGCTCCCTATATGTACTTTTGTGTTCCAACCTTTCCAAGTCACAGTGTGGATGTGCATTCTGATTGGAGTATTGATGATAACTATATTGTACAACATCAAAAACAAGGATCTGCTGCAATCATACTTGAGAATTCAGCAACTTATCCTTGGAAGTGGCAATGAGAACTTTCCTCGGGACTTTTTTCTCAGAGTGGTTACCACTATGACCGCGTATTCTGGAATATTACTATGCACAATATACATGGCATCGTACACTATGACATTCGAGTTTCCGAGATACACCAAACCAATTGCAATGTTAGATGACCTCGTGGAAGCGAATCTGCCTTGGGGTGAGCAACATAAAGACATTTATCGCCTATACGAGTCGATTTCGAGTCCTAATTTGCAACCCATCTTGGATCGCTTCGAAGTATATCCGTCAGTAGAAGCACGAAATGCGGATTTATTCAAGAAAGATATGATCATGTCAGCGCATATTTTGGGAAATATACTGATTGCAAAAACGGACAAACTCAGCCTAATGGCACTGAAACGGATGATGATAATGAAGGAACCCTATGGAGAAATGTACATGGTAATTCCATTGGTCTTGAATTCGCCCTTTCTTAGGATTATGCATGAAATGCTGCTAAAGATGTCAGAGAACGGTTTCATTGAGTATTTTATGAACCGAGAGAGGGACAATCAAATTCACCTTTACAAGCATATTCATTGGCTGTACACTCCATACTCGGAGGTACATGAGTACGCTGATTTTAAATTGGGGACAGTTTCCGGTGCGTTTTACATGTTGCTGTGTGGATTGAGCTTTAGTATGGTTACATTTATTTTGGAATGTTTGCATCATTGTTTGAAGAATTAATGTAATTGCACTTTAATTCGATAATATTAAAACCTGTTTAAACCTCGCCAAACGAAAACGGCTCTGAAGGATGCACCCAGACATCTCGTCAGCAGCTTTGGAATTTAAAATGTGTTGTGCTTTTGACTTGACCGCTTGGGTAATGGCTATTGTGATACTTTCCTCATAACGTTAATTTGCAATACAGAATCAGAATTTGTGTGCGATTGCTTACACTAGACGATTACATAAGCCTAAAGCCACGGATTTTTTTCCGCTTCCGATATTTGATCATGTGTGTGAGAAAAGAAATGAGGTAGTAAAATGTGCTTTGAAGTAATAAATATTTCAAAATTATTTCTGTCTAATGTTCTAAACCCTGTCGTTTTGTGCCTTCGGTTCGTCCAACAAACTACAGCAATCCTCCGAGAATATGTCGCTTATTCTCCTTATAACACAATATACTATTTCCGCCGATCCGCCGTCCCCTGTCCGCCTTAGTTGGCCCATCCCCTTGGAACTTATTCTGGTCAGTGGATTCAAATCCACCGGTGACTGGTGAGCGGTGAATCATTCCTATGATAGATCGAGGCAACATTGTTCTGAACAAGCTGTGGATCCGGATTGCGAGAATGCAGTAAATGTCAATTCACCGCTCACCAGTTTCCGGTGGATTTGAATCCACTGACCAGAATAGGTACCCTGGACAACTGATAGGCAAGAAGACGCTCTTTAAAATACATCCTATTCCCACCCCCTCAGAGCTCGGGAAGTATCTTAAAATCAAATTTGGCAAATTTCCGATTTCTTTTCATATTTTGCTTTATATTTCCCTAATACAAACTCTTTCTTTAAGTATCTACGTGTCTTCTGATAGGCAAGAAGACGCGTTTTAAAATGCACCCCGTCCCAACCCCCTCAGAACCCGGGAAATGGGATAAAATAAACTTTTCCACGTATAATTTCTACGTAACTATAGTAACCAACAATTGAAACCATGGTAACGATTGTTTGTTACCATAGTTACCAAGAAATTGTACGTGGAATTGTGCAAGAAAATGTATAGTGTAAGACG
>JARJDQ010013121.1:0-10847 GCA_030264215.1 Geostiba sp. GC000077 | reverse complement strand
TTCACGGACTCGATTGAATGCAGTTCCATTTCTAATTTGTTCGAAACTTGTCCCCAAATGGGTTTTGTATCTTCGGCAATTATCAGTTTTATTCCTCTCAATTTAAGAACATGCATTGTCATAGCACACTATTCTATGTATATTTATTCGACAAACAACCAGATAATGCAATATCGCATACAGAATTTAAGCTGTAAAAAGTTTTTCAAGGAGGTATATCTCGAGAACCATTGAGTATTGAACCTTCGGGTATCGAACTTTTCGTCTTGTTTTGATGCCCTCTATCACTTACCAAGCTCTGTAAAGTGTTTTTATTAACACCCTGTATATTGTAAGATAATGAAAATGTGCCGTATCTTTTGTAATTGCACTTTTCTGCTTTGACTACTCAGACGCTCATTCAATTCGTTGCGAGTTAGTTTACAGGATTCTCGAGGACTTTGATAAAGGAGCGTGCATTTAGACGATAAACGACTGTAATCAAGCTGTTTTTGCCTGCTTTATTCTATCTCAGATACCCAAGTCCCAATAGTTTCGACTCCATTGGTGGTATAGTCCTATATAGCCCCGCAGCCGAATGGCCTTCAAATTACCACTACCACTCTATCGTGGCGCGTCGCCATATTAGACGAATGGCCCTGACGATAGAGATGAAGATGTGACGATTCTTATCATTTTTTTGTTGCGGAAGGATCGATGCGCTGAGATTGGCGAAATGGCAAACTGGCGAAAAGTGTCCATTGTGTTTGGGAGTTCAGGACCAGGAGGGGAATTTGATGGGGATCGTCGGTCGCAATTACAATGGGGGACGCACAGCGAATGATTGCAATAACTGGTGGCCGAGAAGACGCCGCTGATATTTATTACGTGCAGAAGAGATTGCGAAAGACATAAATACATTGGCAGAAAAAAGTCATCGGTCAAAATATGACATACTTTTAATTAGAAATATATCTATCATCACGAGTTGCGAGTAATACTGGAAGCAGGCAAGAGCAATATTTGTTGAGGTACCAGTTAAAATATCAGACTTGAAATTTTCTCCTTGTTTATTGTGCTCTTGAGTGTTCTAGGCATTCTGAAAACAAACGCCTTTTGTGCTTGATGTGAAAAATAAAGCACTTAATATCTGCTGCTTTTTTCGCTGTTTTCATTCCATGTTTACTTCCTTCTCGGAGTGCCGGTAGTAGGAGGATTTTTTAGCGGAGCATGCGAGTTGCTTCCTTCCGCGACTGTCATGGCTGTCGTCCTACAGTGATTGCGGTCGTTTTTCGCCGTTTTGTGGCTGTTTGTTTTGGTTGCCTTTGGTAGTTGGCTAAACAAGCGTGCAGGAAAAACGAGCGTGCGCCGTCCGCGTCAACGAAAGACTAAAAAAAGACGAAGCGAAAGCTTTTTGTGTGTGTTGTGTCGCTTAAGCAAGTAAACGCCTCGCCGGGCACAGACTCGTCGCTGGGAGGCGGTGGAGGCGGCGGTTAATTTGCTCTCGGGAGTGAGCTTGAAAAGGGTTAAATTGGAGTCGACGACGGACGAGTCAATTTTATCCTGAACGAATGCACCCATTCGCGTTCCACGATTCTACACATCGAGCTTTTGGCCTTTCCGGAGCATTGGTGAAATGATTTAATTGTTTCGTCCTTTGTCAGTTTTACGGCTAGCAAAAATGTTTACTACTGTTGAATTGACTCTGGCACGAATGGAATTTTTATTTCATCCTCACCGAGATGCGCTTGCTTTGTTGACCGTGAATTGCGATTGTAGCTTTGTAATTGAATTAATTACATCTATTTCTATTTGCTATTGTTGTAATGCAATGAGGAATATTTGCAGGTGCCGGCCGGATTGTTTGACGATTGAATTTGGCGAGGACTACTGGCGGCATCTTCAATTTGTTTTTCATGTTAGTCCGATTAGTATCGTCGTTGTGTTTGCTCATTAAATGTGCGCAAATATTGATTTATTTTACCTCACGAGTGTGGACTAATTATTGGTTTGAAGTAGTTTTCCACTGCGATTCAAATGGGGAATTTTCTTCTGTGGTACTACTGGAGTATAGTTGTGTTGTGAAACATATGGTGCTAGGATCAATCTTAATTCCTGAACGTGAACCCCTGCACAAGAACACAAAAATATAAGACAGGTAGGGAAAGTACTGCAATTTCAATTCTCCAGGTGGCTAGTCGGCTAGGGCTAGACCAATGTCTTACATCAGATGGCGACACTAAATTAAAACACATGTAGGTGGAGGGATATATCAGATATAGATTTTGATCATTAAAGTAATGCAGGATACTTTTGAATGTTGCAAATATCTTTGGTGAAAAGTAGGACAGTACCATCACCGAGATATATCATCATAAGTCAGTCGTATATCAAGAAATATTTTTTAAGAACCCGCAGCGGGAAACGAGCGACCTACGCGAAAGAAGCATAAAAAACGAAACCTAAAAGTTGAATGAAATATTCATGAATTTCCCCCACGCATTAAAGTCCCATATTCGGTACTCGGCGGGCAGTGTGACACGAAGGAATATAAGAAATGCCCAGTTTGAGTGAAGCAGTGTATAGAAACTGCGTTGAAAGTACGTACATACCAGTGCAAAGGACATCCTGAAGGCACATTTTCACCCCTGTCTCATAGCTCATATTCCAGTTGGTAAAAAGTGTCATAACAACCTTCCACGGTTCTTTCCGAAAAATGTAGGATCTACTTGAAATAAATCATTTGCCTACTTTCAGAATCCAGTGCGAAATAATGTTATGTAAGAAAGAGTAAGATAGACTTAATTTCACACCTATGACGGTACAAATTTCACTACAGTACCTACCTACTTTCTGGAATGTGTGTATTTAATTATAAAATATCTAAAACCATTGCAACTCGCAACAAGTGCGCAAGTACATCTTATGAAGCATGTACATGTGTGGTGGGAAGGTGTAAAGAAGTTAATAAGTTTTAGCGTGACCATTAAGTAACTACTTTGTAAACAAGGATGGCGAGGAAATAACTAGTTGCATGGCGCGTCGCGTTTAGTTACGAATAGCAAAGTGAAAACGAAACTGGTGGCGGATAAACATATAACTATGCAAAACATACCATATACGTAATGTACAGTACACGGAAGACGGGTAGACAGTAGACAGTAGACAAGATTGGGTTGCTGGCTTCAACATGCAGATAATGTAATAACATGAGTGCTGCTGGTGAACGCCTGCACGGCAGAAAAACGAAACTAATTATGAAATTACCAAATGGAATTTGCATTAACGACATTAACATTACACGCGATTACATACATATTATAGTAATTCTCTACAAAAAAGAATATGCATCCAAATATTTAAAAAAATCATAATACGAGTTAAGGACATATCCCAATATAGGGTCTAAATATTTTTGATATAAAAACAAACAAATTGTAAAGAGATGATATAAAATTTAAAAAAATGTATGTATTTGCATCCTATAGATAAACTTCAAAAATGATTTTCGACAATGAGGAAGACTTACGTCATTTTTTAAATTTTTTATTTGGAATTAACTAGGTTTCCTTATTATAAAAATTTTTTTTTCCGATTTTTTAAAGTTCGCTTTTTGTCCGTAAAAAATTGTTAAAGTTTGAATTTTTGCTGAACTTCGCGCCATAGAATTGAATCAATTTTTTAATGTGCCATCTTTACTAAAAATCCTTAAAAAAATTACACTATCGATTTTAATAGCTTTTTATAAATTTAAAAATCAGTAAGTCTTCCTCATTCTTGAAACGAATCTTTTTAATGGATTGATACATTTTAATGTGTCAAATAGTGTAGTAGACTTAGAGAACCTATAGGGATGTAAGGGAAATTTTGAAGTTTGCGCCTACAGTGGAAGTTGTTATGTAGTAAATATAAATATAATTCGTTATGTAGGTAATGTTCGGATGTGCATTTTTTTGGTTTGACTATAAATTTTTGTCTATAGCCAAACTTTGCACATTTACACATTGCATATTTTCACGAAACATGTTTTATGCGTTATGTGCATAGCGTGTTCATAACTTTGAGAAACTTTCGACGTGTTTTATGCGCCCGCCGTTTTTCCTCTCGACTTTTTGCGCTCGTTGCTGGTAATATCGCTAATGTTGGCGGCTGCATGCGGCAATTTACGTGCGAACTCGACGCGCAGATAAATCAAATGCAATCAATCGGAAAGCGCGTTATCAATCATAAAATCCGCCCCTGACATGATTATTATCCGTGTGTGCAGTGCGCCCGCTTTTTCTCCTCGAGGCTAGTAGCTAGTAGCTGCAGGGAAGTCACACGTCGATAGACGCGCGACGTGGAAAAATCACCGCGGGACATCCTCCCGCCGTGATGGATGTAACTCCACCGCTGCTGCCTCCGCCTGCGGCATGATGCCCGGTAGGCGAAACCATCCAGGCCTTTATGCGCCCCGAGGAAGGACACGGCGTACTGTCGCACACGTGTTTGTTTCCATCGGCAGCGGCATGTTTTATCGACGGCGCATCCGTCACATGAAAGAGAGGTGTTTCAATGTTTTCAGGTTTTTTTTTCGGCGGCTGGGCGGACATGGTTCGGTATTTTCGAAAATTTCCAACCAGGCGCTAAGTGCAAAGTTCGACAAGTTTGAAGGTACACGTCCTGCGGAGTTGTGCGCGCGTGTCTGTGCGCACACATAATCTGTTGGGGAAAAAGTTTGCTTCTTCTGCTGCGCACGGAGGCCCTTCCGAGCGAAATTGACTAACATCCACAGGACCATTGTAAGCCCGCCGGCGCGATGGCGGAGGAGCCTGTGGGTGGAGGCGCCTCCGAACGCTCCCTTTCTTCCTTTCGGCGCTTTCCATCTCGTCCATTTACATCATTACAAGTTTTACATCATTTGTCGAAGCGTCGATCCCTGCAGCAAGGACTCCATCCTCCTCCCTACTCCTATCCACTCGCTCATCAAGTCGATGCGGGGCTGATCTCCGGCCTCCGCTGTGAGTTACTGCCCATGGGCTTGTTATGTATGTACACCAGAGCGTGGGGATGCAAGGGATGGACATTCAGCCAAGTCTCCCGCATCGCCGGATACATTGCATCCGGGGAATATTTTAATAGATTAAAAGGCGGAAAATCTACGGGTACCCACCCTCTAAGTCTAAGTAGAAAGTGAACGCGTAAAACAAGCACGCGCACGAAAAGTGAACGCAAGGCTATAGAGATGCGTCCAGAAGGGGACGGTGGAAATTAATGTGCAGCACGGCGGGCGCAGGGCGGCGTGCAAGATGTATTTTGATGCAAATCCGGTCGTCATCACGCGCCCCGGCGCCGCGCCGGTGCAGCTAGGAAACTCGGAATTTGATTAAAAAAACAAATTTCTCATTAAAAATTTAGATTAAAAATTACGTGCCCGCGCGCATTAAGGCTTGCTGGCTAATTGAATCGCGGATTGGAAGTTCATTTAATTTTCTTGTATGGTTGTGGTAACGGTAGCTAAAATGTTAACACAGAATTTGATACTGCCATGGCTTAATGCGATTTGCAGCGATGCAAAATACCAGCTACCAGGTGGAGTGAGCTGGAGATTACTTAAGTGGATTTCCGTGTTTGCGGCTGTCAATATGCGCTCTCACCTGTCAATATATCGCAATATGTACTGTTATTTCATGTAACTCGTATGTGCAAGAATACTGAAACATAATGATTGACAAACTCTGTAGTTTAAGCATTGTTTAAGGGATTGTTTACTTTGTATAATTGAAGTTCACTCTTGATTAATGATTTTGTACGATGCCTGTGAGACAGTGTAATTTATATCTTGTATATCATTGTTGAGTAGCTTGCTATTAATTAATCTCTTGTGCGATTATTTACATTTACACACAGGACACAGTCATTTCTCGACAATTTTGTATGGCCCTGTTTTTCGCCTGTAACCTGACGCTCACATTTTCGCTTGCTTGTTGTTTGTTGTTTGTTATTTATTATATGTAGCGCTGCGCATGACTGCTTTCTGAAGAAGTCTTTTGCGCTCGAGAGTGCTCGAGGCGCGATTTATTTGCCTATACATTTGTTCGCGGGGGTTGTTGTTCAGGGCGGACTTCTAACTCCTAAATGTCTAATACAAATCCACCGCACAACTTCAACGGTGCTTGCACGTGCATTCTCCGCGTTTTCTTACATCAATAATTCACATAATGATTTTCGCCTTTCTTGTCGAGAGGGCGGATTTTCACGGGACGTGCACATATTTGAGTAAGCACCAGACTAGATTTAAATTAAATTATATTGACGTTAAAATTGAAATGATTTGTTTGTAAATTGAAATCTTTAAATTTTAGTCCGGTTTTGTTCAATAAAAAAAAAAACTTTTTTGTACCTCTTGTTTTGTATGGTAATCTTTTTTCGCATGCCTCTAATTTTCTTTCTTTTTTCTCATTTGCCTGCTTCTGACGATTGCCGGGGTCCATTCGCATCCTCCCTCATCGCGACTGAATAAATTATGAGCAACAATATCGCGCCTTTTGTGGCCGCACATGCTGTTCACACTGCGTCGAGCACCCTCGTAGTTTTTCCACAGCGCGCCCTCATTCTAGCTGTGAAACAATACAAGCTGAAAATGCAAGTGCGGTAAGGCAGGTGAAACAAAGCTACACGTGCCGCATTTTGCCACCTGAAACGTGCTGGATTTTCATTGCATGTTTTCAATGTATCCAGCAAAAATTTAGCATAAAAGCGAAGCGCGAAATGCACGGCACAGGTTGAAACTTCGGGTTTATTGTCGGTTGGAATTGAAGCAACTTGTTTGTTTGGTTAATATTTGCGAATATTACAGTCACGCGCAGTTGCGAATTGTAACACGATTTTTCATCTATTATTTGCACTGGCGTACTGGCAGACAATGTGATTAATATCGCTAATTGAGAAAGTATACAAGCTCCGCATGCAAAATTAAATGTTATTGTCGGATTATTTTAAGAATCGCCCAATATGAATGCAATGTTGCCATTTTAAAATTTCTTTTTGGCCCTGTTCAAGATAGAACTTTTTTAATGTTTGGGGATTACTTGTAATATACCACTGAAGATTATCTTTAATGGATGGACACCACCTTCTGTCCACTGTTTGAAAAACAGAGATAGTGAAAAATTACTCTTAAAATAATCCGACTATACATATTTAATTTTTAACATCGTGTTCGTGCTATTTTTACTAGTGCAATTCAATTGAACCCAACCAGCATTTTAATGCAATTGTAGATGTGCCAGGCGATTATCATTAAATTTCTACGAATAATATTATTAATACGCTAATTGGATTTAACTCTGCTGTGCTTCATCCAACGACACCCACGCACGACTTGTTTGTCTTGCTGCGTGCTGTTGTTCTCGCCTGCGTCAATATCCCACTCGGTTTGCGATCTTGAATTATCGTACAATTACGCCAGACGCATTCTGCATCGGAACAACCGAACCAATGCCAACCCTCGCCCAACAGCGGGGAAAGCCGCCACCCGGCAGTAATGACCGAATGCGTAGGAGCTTAATAACACATCGCACAGTTTCTCACAAAACGTGTATGTCTATAATACGAAACGAATTGCGTCGGTCCGGAACCACAGCTAATACATGTTGCGATGTGCTACACATTTTTCGTATTTTCAACGCGCGCTGCTCAGCGGTAATGCAATTTAAAAGCCGTAACTCAAGAATGAAATTAATGGACGTTGTAAATGGCAGTGCGGTCGGCCAGCGAGGTGAAATTGCAAAAGTGCGAAGCTCTGTACCATCCTACCTACCCCACGGACCGTTATCGCCAGCTTTTTCTTAGCCTCGCAATTCTTCATTGCAGTCAATTTTTTATCTCCTTTGTTTCGCACTCTGGACAGCTTCTTCTCAATTTTATGTGGCGATTGTGTGTGTGCGCGCGAGACGTGTGTGATAAGCCTGTGGTCATTTTCAACAATTCCAGGCAAATTCAATTTGGACGCCATGCAAGAACTGGAAATGCTTCTAACGGTCTGTTCTACTACCACTGCGGTCACTTATGTAGGCTATGCGAGGATACATGGATTGCAGCGTTCTAGGAGTTTCTTATAGATACTCACCCGCTGGGCATCAATCTTCGTGAAGGGAAGACATTAGAAAAGCAGCTAGCCAGAGAGTCTCGTCCAGTTCGGGCACGTACTGAATTGCGGTATTTATATATGGCGGAGTTCTCAAGAGCTGGGAATATTTCTTCTCCATTGTTCAGAGGATCAGGAAATCGTTCGGGTTATCTTCAACTGAAGCCTGAAACTCTTTTTTTTTCGAAATAATAAAATTCGCATTCTAGGAAAATAGGAGAAACGTGCAAGAATGTCGGATGAAATTTCAATTTCATCAAATACATATGGCATCATCTTGCGTCATCACATCATTTCAATACATTTTGCGTCGTCCATCAGTACACTGGGGGCGGAACGCAATTAAAAGCTCGTTTGCTCAGCTGTCGGTTTGCGCGCGCACATCATCCCACGTGTAAATGGCGCCGCCACCTTCGCTCCATTGCCGCGCCGCCGGATTAATTGTTAATTATTAATCTGACGCGTTCGCGTAATCGAATGGAAGAGGCCCGATATTTTCCCCAGCATCCACTTTCACCCGCCCGCCGGCAACGCAGGGTGCGAAGGGGTGGCGGGTGGTATAGACGTCGTGCTGTCGCGCAATCGTCACTCGCCGCCGACGCGCACGTATTAAACGGCAACGGCGGCGGCGCATATTTCTTTTTATTTTCCCCTCGAGCCGTCACCGTTATCAACATCAACCTGTGCCGAGTGCGGAGGCACACGCTCTTCTGAACTGTATAGTCTAGTGTTGAGACAACACCCTCTCCCCACATTTCAAAATGCGAAATACGAAAGCTGAAAGCTTATTCCTTGTACACGACAAATCGATTGGTAATACTTTAATGCCATCTAAAAATGGAATTTCGATGCGCTACCCCTCAGAAATGTCAAAACGGAATGTGGTTGGATTAACTGCAATTTTTGTTTTGTACGCCACAAAAGGATGATTAACACTAAATGAGCCCTTGCGGTGTGTAGAAAAACTAAACATTTCAAAAAGTTATTTATATAGATAAAAGTTATGCAGAATTGACATCTCCGAAACCCTAAAATATTTTGAAGTGTACTAAAAAGATATACAAACATTTTTTGAAATGGAATGGTATTATATTTTGGTTATCAAATTCATATATGCACATTTAAATTAGAAACATATATCCCTTGATTTTATTCATTTCTCTTGATAGTTGAAAATTCCAAGGAAATATGTTTCTTATTGAAATATGGATTTGAATTTGATATAAAAAAATACCATTCCGTTATTTTAGTCTGTATCTGTCTAGTACAGCACAATATGCACTAGAAAATATTTTAGGGCCAGACTCATCCTGTATAGTGGCATTCAACTTGTATTATTAGCTTGGCAACCAGGCCGCCATTAAATATTCATGTTGCTCGAACTTGCTGCTTGGTATTGAGTATTGACCGATTCGACTTGCATCGTTCGATACATGTTTAATTTGACATTCGACTGTGGACCTGGCGCGGTGTGGACAATGCTCTTTAAGCAAACATACAAAAAACCCTGTTTCCTATGTCCACCCACTAAAATAAGCATATGCAATTTGTGTGATTATATGCTTGACTCTACCTTAATACCTATTCTGAGTTTCTTACATATTCTAATATTCATGTGCTTTTCGACCTACTAAAAGCATACATTAGTGACATTAGTGACATCGACGTGCACGTTTTTTGTCTGGCAAAAACACTATAAATTTCCCCAGATACCAGGCAGCGAATGTCTTAAGTTCTAATTAAATTTAGCCGCGCCGGTGCGGTGCGCCGATTGTAATTAATGGCTAATTAAAATTGCTGTTGATTGCTTTCGTATTGAATTAATGGCGTTAATATGATGGTGATGGCATTTCCGCCATGCATTTTCTTGATTAATGATCGGCAAGTGTGGCACCTTGTGTCGCTTCGTGCTGCTTGCCGATTAATTTTAAAGTATTTCGCTGAATTGCATTCTATGTCGCTACGCGCGGTGCGATGCGTTATTTTATGGTTTTATTACATGCCTCGCCGCGTTGATCTATTAGGTGCTAATTTATTCGTGGCGCTGATGCGTTTCGTATCTCTGCGTGATGTGCTCGCTTCTATTTCGGCGCTCCTATACAAATGCGAGCGCACTTAAAACTTTAATTAACAATTAATGCTACTCGAAATAAATTATGGTGCAGAGCGCTATTATTGGCTATTATGCATGCATTTCTAAAGCATTGCACCGTTAACAAAGATATATGATAAGGATGTAATCATGTAATGTATTTCTTCAATTGTAGTCATAAATCAATCGTTTGGTGTACAGGGTGTGTTTAAAGCGCTATTATTCTTAGGCAAATTCTGAAACAGATTTTAATTTGAAAAAATGAATGAAGACTTGTTAATAAAATATTATGATTTTCTATTTAGAATTACATAAACCACACAACAAAAAAAAACTTTGTTCATAGTGGACTAAAATTGGCGGGAAAACGCCAGGTAACTTTGCTAAGAAAGTCTTCGTTTGTCCTCATGATGTCCTTAAATATGGAACAAAGTTACCTGGCGTTTTTTCCCCAATTTTAGTCCACCCTATATACACCCGGTTTCAGTGGAATTATGAAATCATATAAAATATTGCAATTTTGCATTAGATGTATGGGTATTTTGGTTTGCTGCATAATTTGAAAGGGTTGAATGTCGTTTATTATCATGTATTTGCCGGGGGGGCGGTTGTATGGCGCACCGCTGGCGATCGCAATTGCAGTAACTT
>JARJDQ010013117.1:0-12758 GCA_030264215.1 Geostiba sp. GC000077 | reverse complement strand
TAAGTCAAATTAAAAATGACTTAAGTTGTGTAGGTTTAATATGATATGACTTAAGTTATCTCATGCAATATAGTATTGTTATCAATTCTTATATTTAAATTTAGTTTCTCTGAACACATAGTATATATGACGTTAGGGCACTTCTATACAACTTCGTCTCAATCGACAGGGAATTGAATTCTGAACATTATTTTTATAATACACCATGTGTCTAAGTTGCGTGGTTTTTATTCTAGGCCTATCTAAAGTTTAAAAAATTCGGAAGAATGTGCACTTGGTTTTTGTTTTCTTCTGGTTTGTCAAAAACCCTTTAACCTTTTTATTACTTTTTCTTTAAACACATTGTATATTGGACATTAGGGCCCTTCTATACAACTTGTTCTCAATCGACAGGGAATTAATTACTGAACATTATGTTTATAATACACCATGTGTCTAAAGCGCGTGGTTTTTATGCACGGGCGGCTTAAAGTTACAAAAAATTAAAAGAGGCTTAAAAGGTGGTTAAGTTGTATAAAGATAATGTCACGTGGAGGTAGGTTATCTCATCGCTTCTAAGCGTGGCATTGTGAGGCACATTAATAAACAACTTCCTCGCCCGAATCACCGATTGTATAATTCTCTTGCTGCGCCAAGCGGTAAATTGTTAAATAACACTCGAGCGTGTAGTTTGTAAAGCTGGCCATGCACGATCAGTTGAGTTAGGGTAGTTAGGTTCAAAAACAGGTTTAGCCTTTTTTTTCACTTAAAAAAAGCAATTTCTTTAGTTCTTAAAAAAGCAAAAAAAAATGCTTTTAAAAACAAACTGGAAATTAAGGGTGTCGTCTGGACTTTTTCTGCTTATTGGGAACAATGGAAAAAATGAACAAAATAATCATCTTAACATTCTTGATGTTTTAGGGACTTTATAGGGAATGTATGGAGAGAAATTCCTATGTCTAGATGGCTAATGTCTAGATGGCAACCTTAGCTAAACTCAACTGACCGTGAATGTCCACCTTTAACCTGTAGTCGGTGACATTGAGCGGCTTGAGCGCTACCACACGTCGATGTGACGTGACACGCGTTGTTTACCTATTAAATCCTCCTTGTACGGCATGCTCATAACAGCACAATTGTTGTATTAAACAAATCGTAGCTGCGCAAATGCAATTTGCAATTTTCAAAAGCTCAATTCACTTGCTCGGACGAGAAATCTTTCGTTTTTCACCGTTTCGCTTTTCAAATGGTTGAATTGTGTTTTCCTTTGTCCATCAACCTTTTAGCATTGGCAATCATCATCGGGTGAGCATGCGCACTTTCTGCGACTAATTGCGCCTCTCTGTACGCCGCCACACGCGATTGTGTTAAGTGGAACGCGAAAAAGGCGCTTTTCTAAAACCGTGCATTTGGATTCGGACGCTGATTCAAGTTGGCAACGCACAACGTAAACAGTCGCCGAGACTTCCGATTTGCATTGAATTCTCCTCGGCGAGTGCCTCATGGCTTGATTAGTCATATTTTATGTCAAACTGCGGAGCGGCGGCGCGAATTGAGCGATAAATCGCGAATTGCATTCGAGGAGAGATTGTGCGCAAACAAATCGCGTTCTACTTTTACGAGACGGCGCGGCGATGAAACGTGCGGCGAAAGTAGCTTTTACGTTTTGTATTTGCACATGGACACACTGTATATCATTATTTCATTACGGCCCTTCTATACAACATGCTTTTAATCGATAGGGAATTAAATTCTACATATTTTATACCAACATACCATGTGTCTATCTGTCACAGTTTTTCTATAGTTGGTCTTTTAAGTTTTTTTTGTTATTTTTTTATGTACTCCTTCCCACCCTGAGAAAATTTGATAAAACATGTCCATTTTTGTTTATACATGCACACATGGACACTCTGTATATAACAGTGTCATTACGGCCCTTCTCTACAACTTGCTTTTAATCGATAGGGAATTACATTTTGAACATTTTATTATCAACATACCATGTGTCTATCTCTCATAGTTTTTCCACAGTTGACAATTAAAGTTTTTTTTGTTAAATTTTATTTTGACTTGATTTACTTTGCACATTGGTAACGGACACACTGTATATTATTACTGTCATTATGGTCCTTCAATACAATTGTCTCTAATGATTAATGACTGTTTAAAAAAAAATGGTTGCGTAAAGTTTATTCGTTAAGGATATAAATTCTGAACATACCATATGTCTGTGTTTATTCATATTTTAAATCATTTTTAGCGATCCTCCTGTATCGCATCTGTCGCTGCGGTCGTCGCATCTACGTGAAGCTGCTGCACACCGTGTTCCACGCCCTCGCCATACCATGTGTCGCCATCGGCTTCCTGGCCGTGCTGGACACGCACAATCTGAAGCGACCGGAGCCGATTCCCAACTTTTACTCGCTGCACAGCTGGATTGGCCTGGTGACCATGGGACTCTTTGCTATACAGGTAACAAATTCTCCGAACACACTGTATATTACTAAAAAAAATAGAGAAAACTACAAATTAAAATCAGAGTATCTTTGTCAAATGTGTTAAAATACATATTATTTTAGCGAGTTCATTCATCCGTCAAATTAGGCAAATTACATAACTGCCATTAAATGGCACTTAAGTGACCTTAAGTGACATTAGTGACATTAGTTCATACATTTTAAGGCACTTGCAACAATCAGACTGTAACGTCAGATGAGTCATTACGTCGTAATTGACGACGAATTGTAACAAATTGTCCAATGTTTAACGCCCACGCGGACAACACAAAATATACAGTGTGTTTAGTGTTGCTGTAAAATCAAAACAAAACATATTAATATTGAAATTGGTTATGTTTTAGTTCGTAGCCGGTTTCTTTAGTTTCCTGGTGCTACTGTGCTGCGAGGGCGCCACCGCTGCGTTCCGCGCCGCCATGGTACCCATCCACGCGTCCTTCGGATTGACTACCTTCTTCTTGGCCATCGCAGCCTGCGTGACTGGCCTCACCGAGAAGGTGCTCTTCACGTTAGGGTACGTAGAGCAAAACTTAAGCTAATTAAAGTAGAGCATGGGCAGTAGCAGTAATTTATATTTATAAAATATCTTTGGACACATTGTATGTGTGGCACTCAAATGGCCCTTCTATACAACTTGGTGGCAATCGATAGGGAATCCAATTCTGAGCACTTTTCATATAGTACATTATGGGTCCATCTCCTTTGGTTTTGTCTACGGGGTCCATTTTAGTTTTGCACGTTAGTGCATGTATGCAGTATGGCACGTTTTATTTTAATTGATATACTGAATGTTACCCGAAGAATATCCGTTTTGCATTTTGTTTTGTTTCTATGTGATTGCCGTTTGCGCATGCGCAGCAATACGTACAGCCGCCTGCCGGACGAAGCGATCGTCATCAATGCGATCGGCATTAGCCTCATCGCCTTGGGCATCGTGGTGGTATACATCCTCCTGCGGGACAGCTTCCGGTATCGGACGCAGATGACAATACGCGACCTCTAAGCCACGCCCAGCGGCCGCCCAATCAGCATCATGAAACGATACACATTTGAGAGGGAGGGGGAGGGGGAGGGGGAGACCAAACAGCACACTCAATCAAAACTATAAATGAGAAGCAATTGAAACGTTAGATATTAAGGCATCCTTTGCATCTTGATTGTATGTAACCCATCACTCGTGTCGTGCGTGTTGCCTAATCTAACCTAACTTTTATTCATCGTTTTTATACCCGATTAGAGCCTAATTGTGAGACAGCGACGATTCTAAAAGCAAAACTTTATTCACTGTTGTACTTTTATTATTGGTATGTGGTTGGTACCGTTACAAAACTCGACGATACTCACGCGGGCGCCAGATGGCGCTGCACGATGCGCCATATTTATTATACGATTGCATACGCATGTGTCTGTTTATATTTTTGATTTTTTTTTTGTGACAATTTTTAACCTCGAACTAAGTATGTGTTTTGTATACTCCTCTGCAGGAGAGCGTTTATCGATTATACAGTAGGTTTAAGTATGCAGTGCATTTATGTAAGACTTTGGACTCGAAACATTCGTATAAATAAAGACGGCATGTATTTTGATATATTTGTAATTTGTTGCCCATTGCGAACATATGGTATGTACAGCGCTAGCGCATGTTTTTGTTGCCCCCCAATGTGATTGTGAATGATTGTTGTGGGCATACAGCAGATATTTCGAGTGTAGTTCTGTTGTACGTTTGTAATCTAACCTAACTTGTGCACTATCGAATGCAGGGATAGCTATTCGAAGTTCCCCGAGCAGGCGATCGTGGTGAACGCGCTGGGGATGTGCTTCATCGCTCTGGGCATCCTCGTGTCGTACGCCATCCGCATTCCCAATCTCGCCGGCGACAGCCACGTGTTCGTGCCGGGCGGGCCGACGACCTCCTAGGGAATGGCCTGCGCCTCCAAGCAGGCGCTGGCTCGGGTGAAGGAGGTGAGCGAAAAGCCCAAGAAGGAGAAGCCGCCGAAGGAGCCGAAGCCGGCCAAGGAGCCCAAGGAGCCCAAGGAGCCCAAGGAGCCGAAAGAGCCCAAGCCGGCCAAGGAGCCCAAGGAGCCGAAGAAGGAGAAGAGCAAGGAGAAGAAGAAGGGCAAGAAGGAGCAGGAGCCGACGCCGGCGGACGACCAGCCCAAGGATGTGCCGCTCATCGAGGAACCCAAGTCTATGGCCAGCGAGAAGATGGCGACCGTCGACGAATCACTCGAACGCTACTAGGGACGCCATCTTGCGGCCATAAACATCAACCAACATCGAATCCAATGCCAAACATGTCAGGATTGCGAACCATGTAGTAGATTTTCAACTTTTACTCTTTATACAAGACAAACGAGCATTAAAACCATTACATAATCGAACACTAACTCTAAGCATTTGTGGTTGCATACACTCATTACCTTTGGGAGTGTTCATGTACATAGGCAACTAGGCCACAACATTTTCGTTTCGAAGCTCAAAATCGATGTGAAATCAAAATAAAGTAAGGTTAAAATAATCAAAACAAACAAAAAAAAAATGTCCGAACGTTGTGACGAACAGGACAATCAAGGTCAACAGGTGCCAAACATTGTCGTGCTCGTCAGAATGTGTGTAACTGTCAAACGTAAACAAATAATAGTGCAATCGAATGCTTTAAACTTATAATATTACGTGTGTTATTATGATAAACAAGCAATACGAACGAATCAGACATGACATCTGCATTTATCTCCCTCTGGGCCCTGACCAGAATGATGGCACTAGCGTTTTTTGAATGTCCTTAGATGTTTTCGACGTTTCGAACTTTCGAACTTTTATCTTAATCCCCCCTAACACCTCGATGGAGGGAGAGGGGATGCAGCATTTTTAATCGCCAAGTTCAATGTAATGCAAATCGGTATCGATGTGACATGTAAAATAAAATAGTACAATTTGTTTGAAACACGGACCAAAAACAATACACACAAAACACGAATGTAAACGAAACAAACGAACGACGAACACGCACACGATGCGCGTGCAAAGGTTAAACGACACAAAAATGACAAATGCAACAATTTTATTGTACCTACAACATTTTTCGATTTATCTCTTTGCTTGTTTAGGGATCGGCTGCATGCCTTGCAGGCGAAACGCAAAATAGTTATACCACCTATTTATATTTGTATTATACAAAACATATATAGTTTATATTACTCTTTACAAACGGAAACAAAACGAAACAAAAGATCATGTATAAAACATAAACACAACAAAAACAACAACAATGTAGGTCCATTTTGAAAGTTACTACCATTTTTGCTTCATGTTTCATTGGTTCACACTCTGTACTCTGTAGTGTGTAACGTTGTTGAGTTGTGTGGCGCCACCTGTTGTTTGGAAGGCGGACTTTCTATTGCATTGTACCTTTGTACACACTTGGAAGATTTTTATCGACATGTTTTGACGTTTTCGACGATGAAGCAGTTTTTTGAATTTGTAACTTTTTGCTGAACCCTTGGGCGAACAAAGTGGACGGCGGTTAACTGTAGAAATATTTATTAATGTGAATGCTATATTAGATTATTATACAATTTAAAGTAATTACCGATTAACGAAACAATTTTAGACGTAAGTAAAGCACCGTTAACCTAAAACAAACAATTTGAGCATTTAACTATGACATTCCGTCGAATCATTTTGTTTTTGCACCTGCGCAGCTTTTGTTTTACTGTTATGGTTGTTTGTTTTCGAACTAGGTGACATCTTGGTTGCATAACCATGTCACATAAAATGGACATGTATCGATTTAATTCAAGTTTAATTTAAATTACGCATTGATAGTTGATAGTTGACGTTATTGCATCCTTTCATTTCAATCTGAGATCTAATGTAATTCATAACGTAATTACTTACTAAATATAAAATTAATTAATGGTGAACCAAACAGCGCGTCCAAAATGGCGGCGCGCGACATGTTACACATGTAAAATGTAAACTTAGTAGCGAAAAATGTGCATATTACCAATACAATACATTCGTATTAATAATAAAAAGGAAAAGCGTGACTTTGATTTAACCTCACATTTGCTTTCAGTATCTACAGCTGCGGGAACACTGTGTATATCATCTACAGGGTGGCAGAGTTGCGTTTAGCAATTCACTTTAATATACAGTGCTTTGCATTTATCCCCGAACATAGGCCAACGCATTACCCATAAGAAACTGCAGATCTATCTTTAGAATTCCAAGTAAATGAAACAAATCCGAAATAGATAACCTCAAAAAACTGATTCGGTGATTACTCCCAAACCATTGGGCCGATTTGAATTTTCTCTTCGGATTCTTGTTGCTAACAATAATCCGCCCGTAAACTGATTTTGCGCAGCCGCCAGAGGGCGCCGTTCAGCCCCACCAGTTTATTCCCGTTTTCTCCCGAACGATGCTCCCGAGGGAAATACAGTTGACGACAATACGCGTCCAAAAAGTATGCTCTATCATTGTAGGCATTTCAACCCTCTGGCTTTTCTCGTGTTCCTATACTGGACGAAGAAGTAAAGTTAAAACGTGGGAAATTGGGATATTTTGGAAACGCAATAAGCTACAGGGTTGTAAATTGCTACATTAATAAAGCACACTTTTTTACGGGTTTTACCGTCATCTGCATTTACCTCGGGTGCATCGTTCTGGAGAAAACGGGAATAAACTGGTGGTGGAGAACGGCGCCCTCTGGCGGCCGGGCAAAACAGTTTACGATACGGATTATTTTTAGGAACAAGAATCCGAAGAGAAAATTCAAATCGCCCCATTGGTTTGGGAGCAATCACAAATTCTGTTCGGGGATAAATGAAAAGCACTGTATATTAATTGGCATTTGGCAATGTTTAATGTATAATCATATCATTTACATGCATAGGAAAATATGTATGCATCAATATTAACGGGCAAACATTGGAACTACATATACTTTGCATAACCAAACTTAACGTATTATAACCTAAAAAATATAATATGCGATGAGTCAAGTGGGAGTTTTAAGTTTTAACATACACAAAACACACAGGTTGGTTAGATACGTTACATTAGATTTTTTTACATTGTTTTAGACATCTACACAGAACACAGTAAATCATCTTATTTCAGTTTAAGCTTCAAACGCTTCAACGCTTCAAGAAATCAACTTTATAACATTCTAACCTAGTTTTTGCTTTATTTCAACAAAATGTTTAAATTTCGGCTGATGGGTGAATATTTGGTCGATATTTTAAGTTTTTTTTAGCTTTCCTTCGAACATAACCTCAATTTTGGTCTACTTTTCGGTGAGTTTTGATTTTGTGATACATGGTGATATGCATTAGGCTTGATTCGTTTTTGTAAATAGTCAGTGCCTTGGTCAACTACACCCTAGATGAGCTATGAATGGCTAGAATTTCGATTAAAAAAATTTAAAACCGGTCCTGTACGTATGTGAGTTTAGTATTGGCAATTTGTAAAATCGATATAAATTTAAGTCATTCATTATTATCAATGTTGCATATTGATGTTGCCTGTCTGAAGCGTATTTGTACAATTTTAAAATTTTATATTTTATCCTAAAATCGACTTATCTATTGATTTAGGAAGCTGGCTTTCTTGTGTGTATCGTTTTTCATTTAAAAATAACACTTTGGTTCCTCTTACGGTTTACATTATGTATGATATCGTAGTATTTGTCGGTACACTCGGTATAATTAGGTATGTGTGGTGTTCAATTGTTCAGTTGCAGGGCGGGCACTGCTGCGGTGGCTTGGTGCTCGCCGTCTGCGCTCGCACATAATCCTGGACGCTGAAGCGATGCTCATCATTTTCGCCAGTTTGTCGAAATTTCAGCTCCCTGTGAACATGGCCTTACATCAAAACACAGCAAAAAACAAATGCTGCATGCAAACGCAGAACTATAGGAAACTGTAAATTATACAGTTTACAGTTTTCTTTTTTGCTTTTGTTTGTTTGTTTGTTTACCTAGCAATAGCAAGAAATGCCAACTCCACATTCTGTCCGCTCTTCGCCGAGGTTTCCATGAACGCCACGTTGTACTCGCGCGCCAAGCGCTCCCCTTCCTCCCGGCGAACGGCGCGCTCCACCCCCGCGTCGGCTTTGTTGCCTGCGGAAAAGTCCAACAAGTGCCCTTTCATATACAATAAAGCCGATTTTCCAGGAAAAGGCTCGCTCCACTGCATAAAGCATTATAATAATGCCTAATGCATTATGCAGAGGAAATTACCTATGAGCATGATAACGACGTCGTCCTGCGCGTACTCGCGTATTTCGCCCAGCCATGCACGAATATTGTCGTAGCTCGTCTTGTTCGTCACGTCGTAGAGCAAGAGGAGCGCTGAAACAGTGCAAAGTGCGAATGTACAGACGTGTTGCGGCTGCCCGCCAACAGATGGCGCTACTCTGGCTTACTCTGGCTACTCACCATGTGCGTCGCGATAGTAGGCGTGCGTCACGCTGCGGAAGCGCTCCTGTCCGGCGGTGTCCCATATTTGCAGCTTCACCCTCGTCTGATCCACGTTGACCACCTTGTTCTGCACATCCGCCGGGTCATTGTTGTGATGTGATTGGTTTGATTGCGATTACATGTTGATTTTGGAACAAGAGAAAATCAATGAGTATTGGCGTTGGCACAGCAACTTCAACACCCAAAGCGCCAACCAACACCCAGCCAGCCAACATCAATCAGCACATCATTTGTTTTGAGAGCTGCAGTATGCGGCATATACACAGGGGAAAGGAAGAGATGTGAAATGTCTGCGAGTCTGCGCGACTGCGCCCTCTGGTTTGATTACAGATTACAGATTACAGATTACAGATTACACATTCAATGGTTCTTTTTTAGCATTTGGTTCAGTTGTTAGGTGCGACATCTAACGGCAATATGAGCACACCTCTTGTGCGCGTGCGCTTACCCGAAAGTCAATGCCTACGGTGGATATAAAATTGCCGTAGAGAAAGAGCCCGTCGCGAAATCGCACCAGCAGGCAGGTCTTCCCAACGCCGGAATCTCCCAACAGCATTACCTTTTGTGTTGAGCAAATTGAGCAAAATCAAAATTACAATCGTAAAATTCCTGAACAAAATAGAAAATAAATATCAGATTGAACATTTAACGTAGGCAACTCAATGTGCATGTATGCAAAGTGCAAGCAGCTCTAACCTTCCGAGTTTCAGTCGTTTTTCAATGGTTTTCAACGAGAATCAGAAAGTTTTATTGTTGTTTTATTGCGTGTTGTGTGCGGAGGGATGTTTATTGTGTTGCTAAAAAGCTAACAAGCTAACGCTCCAACGTTCCAACGTTCCAACAACAGAATGCAATGTGGAGCTGTGCTATTACAATTCAACAACTCTCGTTAATTGTGTAAAGTTTGACTGTCAACTGTCGTGTTCTGCATATTATTCAATTATACGTCGACACCATATGATACAAAGAGTAACACATATTAAAGGTATAGATATATAAATTAACAAAGTAATTTTCACAAAGTGGCTTGTGATATGTGCAAGATACTGCAAGTAATAATAGAATGTTTTAGGTTAGAATCGTTGGTCCGTTGAAGTTTGAGGGTTTCCGTGGGTTGCGTGGGTTTTGGAGGGTTTTCCGACGTTTGGCGAGGGTTTGCAGGTAACAGGCAAGCATCCTGATTACCGGGACGAACATCAATTAACGGTGAAACTGAGCGGGGCACGCGCCGAGCTGAATTTGCGCATATAAATAGATTTTAATTAATTGTTCCAGGTTCCACACGGCATCCAGCTTCCACCGGCAGCAAAATTTGCTCAAAACTTTGCGCTTCGAAAAGGGGAAAAGGAATTGAATTACAACTGCTATCACACACACAATCTACACTCTATACTGATATCATGGATATGTTGCGGTGAAAATTATTCAAGCATGCTGCCGCTGGCGGGCTGACTCACCAAAGGCAATTGCATATTGTTACTTTGTTCCTGATCAGCATCGATCGGCGCGATCGGTTACGGAGTGGAAAACTAGGCCGATATCATTTTCACTTCTTACCTTTTGCGAGTGATGTGCTTTGTGCCTTTGTGTGTGACTGTCACTTGCATCGTATACAGTGCGTTTATTGTATGAACGTACATGGCAAATGATCAAGAAGCAGATTTCTATGATTTTGCTATGAACTTTCCTATGTTTCCAAGAAAATGATATGATTCGTTTTGCTAAAAAAGCGCGGCCGCTAGAGGGCGCCGTTCACCCTCGCCAGTTTATTCCCTTTTTCTCCAGAACGATGCTCCCGAGGGAAATGTAGATTACGGCAAAAGCTGTCAAAATGTATGCACTATCATTGTGGAAATTTTCAATCCTGTAGTTTTTCGCGTTTTCGAAATAATTCAATTTCAAACTTTGTAAACTTTACTTTTTCGCCCAGTGTGCGGAAACGCGAAAAGCTATAGGCTTGAAACTTTCCATAATGATAAAGCATACTTTTTGACGGGTTTTACCGTCATCTGCATTTCTTTCGGGGGCATCGTTCGGGAGAAAAGGGGAATAAACTGGCGGGGCTGAACGGCGCCCCCTGGCGGCCGCGCAAAAACAGTTTACGAAGCGGATTATTCTTAGCAACAAGAATCCAAAGAGAAAAATCCAATCGCCCTAGTGGTTTGGGAGCAATCGCCGAATCTGTTTCTTGAAGTTTTCTTGTTTCATTTACTTGGAAACATAGACCAAGTGTATTTTATGCATTGGCCTATGTTCGATTTCAATTGAATATTTTCGCATTCCGCTCCCGCCTCCGCCTCGTGTAATGTGAGTATCACTCATCTGAGTCATCTGATGATATTGACACTCAGACGAGCATTGATGTGATTCCCCCTACACCTTATATACAGTGTGTTTTCAGTATAATCATCTGCATCGGAAATATTATGTTTTCTTGGTTCTTGGTCCTTGGTCCTTCTGTTCCTTGATTATAGGAACACATTGTATGTGAATGGAATATTTGCACTCTCCGATTGGATGCATGTCAAAGTGCGAAAGTGCACTCGTGCCGATGCAATATTTGCGAATGATATTCATGCAGCTGCAGAGGCATTGGTTTTATTAGTTAATTAGCTCTCTACTGGAGGCCTGAAATTACTAGAGCGACAGCAGCGCCATCTCATTGCTCACAAGCACGCAATGAGATTTCTTTCGTCTTTGAGTGCAATGAAAGATTATGGGATGTATATTAAGAATGGCAAGTGTCATCGCCCACCTCTTTCTTAGGCGCTCTGTCCCAACTCTGCCTAACTTAAGTTAGTTAAGGCAGGGATGGGGCAGACCGCCAAAGCCAAAGAAAATTTTTCGTTTTTCTCTTTTATTTCAGGAACTATGTGCAGTCACACCTTCAAATTTTAAAGATATCTTCTTTGAAGTATTCCACGTCGAATGCAATACCTGTCAACATTGTACATAACCGCATTCTTGAGATATTCATCTGAATAACACAGAATTCTTCAGAAAATCGCAGTTTTTTGCCTGTATCTCCGTTACTATGAAATTCACGGGTCTGAAAACTTGATCAGAGTATCTACAAAGTGTCCCAATTAAACTTCAATTAATACACAGGTTACTTCTATATTCGTTCCAGAGATATCATGCTGAATAACATAAATTGCTAGGAAAATCACAGTTTTTCGCCTATATTTCTGTTCCTATGATATTCACGAGTCAGAAAACTTGATCAGAGTACCTACGGGGTGTTCCAAATAAACGTCAATTAATACGAAGGTTACTTCTGTATTCGTTCCTGAGATATCCTGCTGAATAACATATATTGCTAGGAAAATCACAGTTTTTTGCCTATATTTCTGTTCCTATGATATTCACGAGTGTGAAAACTTGATCAGAGTACCTACAGAGTGTCCCAAATAAACTTCAAATAATACGAAGGTTACCTCTGTATTCGTTCCTGAGATATCCTGCTGAATATCATAAATTGCAAGGAAAATCACAGATTTTTGTATTTATTTCTTTTCCTATGATATTCACGAGTCTGAAAACTTGATCAGAGTATCTATAAAGTGTCCCAAATATAGTTACATTAATACGAAGGTTACTTCTCTATTCGTTCCTGAAATATCCTGCTGAATAACATAAAATGCTAGGAAAATCACTGTTTTTTGCCTATATTTCTGTTCCTATGAAATTCACTAGTCAGAAAACTTAATCAGAGTACCTACAGAGTGTCCCAAATAAACTTTAATTAATACGAAGGTTACTTCTGTATTCATTCT